>LYUA01000116.1:459542-510776 GCA_002093875.1 Calopteryx splendens
AGGGTAGCGCGGGATGCCTTGAATTCAAGGCATCCGCATTGAATGGGTTAAATTGCACTTTGCATGAAATTGCCAAATGTACTCAATTTAGTTAACTAACTTTTGAGAGTAAGATTTCATTGGGTCTAAGAGCCTCATCAGTATACCGAGTGGCAATGAAGGTTTGAAGACTGTGATAAAGGGGAGAATGTGGGTAAGCAAGGTAGAGGGAGGAAAGGATTAGGCATGTAGGATAGAATGAAGGGTGGCAGAGGGTATGAGGAAATGAAGAATGGGT
This sequence comes from Calopteryx splendens, assembly GCA_002093875.1. Taxonomy (NCBI): domain Eukaryota; kingdom Metazoa; phylum Arthropoda; class Insecta; order Odonata; family Calopterygidae; genus Calopteryx; species Calopteryx splendens. The sequence goes on from LYUA01000116.1 coordinate 459,820, forward strand.
TATCGTAGTGTGGGTTGCTGAGATCTTAGGGTTGTGTGCACATCAGAAACCTGCCCTAACTGGTAGATTACCACTAAAAGAATCTCATCAGAACCTCCCTCTCTTGCTACCCTACTAATTTACTTAAATTAGATTAATTTGTTCTTAAAAGACAGGGGCACATTGTATTCATACAGAGAATACTTCCCTATACAAAATCTTAGGCCCTATGCAGGTTAAATGAATTGTTTCCATTTCAATTTATACCATATAATAATTTTGATGAATCTGAAGTCACACCTTTTACCAGGAATCCAACCCAATCCACCAGGAATGTTTACCTTCGCTAATAAAAGACATTTATATTATTTAAGAAAATTTATTAAGCTTTTTAAATTTGAGAGAGAATTATTTCAATATTAAAAGATCTTCCATTTCTCATTGACAGCAATATTGAGATTTGGTGTATTAAAAGAGACGTCTAATCAGCATCAAAATTAATTTGCATAAGCTTAACTGAAGAATTACCAATTCTTCATTTAGCGGTGAACAACAAGACACACTCCTTGAACACCTTCATAAAAGTAATTAGACAATTTGCAAAAGATTTAATTCAGATTCACAACCATACATAGTGAATGCTTTATAATATTAATCATTTTCAGATATACAAAACCAAACAAAGAACATAATTTTTAGTGGGGATGTAAGCTAACCATAGCCATATAAATTAATAAAGAAATACTCTTGTTAGGGATTTTAATGACAAAAAAGTACTATTACCATGGGAATCCAATAATGTGAGTGACATGAATTCAAAATATATTTCAGTTAGGAACTCTTGACTTATCCATGGTAACTAGTATTATAAAAGCACCTTTTTTTGAAGGCAGTGAACCTTACTTTGAATATAACAGAGTAAAGATATTGGAGGGGATATCCCTAAAAAATAGTCATGTCATTGGAAAAGGAATTTCATGCTAAGTCCCCCGAGTACAATGAAAAGAGAGCAGTCGTGTCCTTCAGAAGCCACTAAATTTCTTAGTAATTAACTCAGCTAACTGAATAAATATTGTACAATTTACAAAAAATTGACCTTGAAGGACTTTGGCTTGCACACACACACACACAAAATAACTAAAAATAATTGCACCTTTTTGGCCATTTTAATGTAAAACAATCATTTATAGTGTGTTGTTACCTGCAACACCTCTACCAACTAGAGAATAGTCTTTATCTCTGCACCGTTTTTTTTTAATGTACAAAATTCATGTCATGAAAGACAATTAAGGGAATTCATTTAAAAAGCTAAGACCAGTAGCAATGATGCATTCTGGTCTGAGCAAATCCTTCTAGCTGTTCAATAAGGGTTTGTATACATGTTCAAAAACATGGGTGTGCATGCATGAAGTCAAACTTCATCACAATACATTCATAAAAATTCATCCATGATTCATCTTTCAAAACATCACAGGGGGATACGGAGTAGAAAATATTACAACAGTTATACATAATATACTTTAAAACGTTAACATAACATACAAACTATCAAATCCTCCCATGGCTCTAAATGAGCATTCATTTCCTTAAAAGATCCAATGGTCCCTGACTACAAGAAGAACTCTGCCTTAACCCACCAAGAAAATGCAAAATTAGGCACATATAGGGGAATCTATCTCTTCTATCTTGGTCGTTTTCCACCAAGGAAGTAATTCTTGAGGCACAGGTGATAGACACTGACGACAGCCACCAACTAAATGATCCTTGAACCACTGGAGGAGATGATATAATGGAGAAAATGCGAAGCAGACTTTCTTGAGGGCAACCAAACCCATCTTCCCTCCTCCCTGGTCGCTCTCCCCTTCTTCTCCAAAGTCCTCTCTCAAGTCTAATTCCCATTTTCACACATCACATACATTCACACAACAACACTATTTGATGGCAGGAACTTCTGCCATTATACAACACGTCCTTCTACGCTGCCTAAATAAATCACAATTAAAGACACAACACATCTCCGACAAGTGTTTGTGCAACATTTTATTCTCAGTCCTTTGACAAAACGAGGGAATGAAATAAAAAAGAAGAGGCACCATCCACATACCTGTATTGAAAATATTTGCCACCAGACATGAAACAATTCGTGTCATCATTCAGCACCTGAGGTTTCTTTTTCATTTGCCACAAAGATGTTGAAAAAATGAGCAAAACAAGGAAGGAGACTGAGAAAAATTTTGGTGCCTAATATGCCTCCTTCGAAATGTTGGGATTGAACAATTGGCAGTATTTTGAGGTCAGGAGTGTTGTTTTGACTGGGTGGCTTGTTCCCATTCTGGATGGTGCCAATGTGGGGTTCTTTCGATTGTCTCATCATCACCAAGTCTTTCATGAGAGGTAGTCTGGGGATGGTTCCGCTACGGGCTCTGGTGTCGTGAAAAGTGGGTTGGGGAACTCTGGTGGGTGGGGCAGGGGACCGGCAATCTTCGGCCGACGCCTGTAAGCCATTAGCCAGCAGGACACTGCCACAGCTATGGCGACAAGTGCAAGCAATGCCGTGATGACTAGAGCAATTATAAAACCAATCATGGATACACATATATCCTCTTGTTCTGTCATGCTGGGAGCTGTTGATGAGAGAAAAGAAGAACGGAATACATAAGAAGTAAACCAGAGCTAAATAGATATCTGATTAAATAAATTGGTGAGAGCTCAAAATAGAGTGACAAAAATATGCACTCTGAATGAAAATAGAAAAGAATAGCCATAGATTAATGAAAATACAAATTCGTATTAACTTTCTGTAAACTGGCCATTAAGGTGACCATCATCACAGAAATAATAATTCAAAGAAAAGAAAGGGTTTTTATTTAAAATGAAAAATTTAATGTTGCATCACAATGAAATTTTAAAATTCATTCCTTGATAAATATTAAAGTGCAATATTTTTGTACTCACTGTTTTATTTTTCATTCTTTCCAAAAATCCCCTTCCTTATTTGCAGTTTTTGATAATAGCGATAAAAATGTATAATGATAATGGCACGATTTGAATAAAAAAGAATAGGAACACAAATGAAAGAAAGGTGCTGCATTTTCTTTGCTGGAACTCACCTTCAGTGGGATCAATGAGTCTCTCCTCCCTCCTCTCAAAAGTGAGGATGGCATTAGACTGGATGGTAATCTCTTCTCTCAATTGTCCCTCATAACTTGATTCCAGAATGTCAACTTCAGTGCCATTCTTGCCCACCCTTGGCACATCCTCAATTGCTTCTCTCTTCCTTCTTCCAAAGGCATCATAGCCTCGACAATTGACCTGCATGTTTCAGAAAAATTTCCACATTAATGCTTAGATAATGCTTTCTAAAACTAGAAGTGGATGCGCAAGGTGTTCCGCAATAATTTAATGCTACCTCAAATTGGGGAGGGCTCTGAAATGTTCATCCAATTTGGTTAAAGTCACAGTAATTTTAATTTAATTACATGTTGTACCACAGGGCATGAAAAAAATTAGTTTAGCAAAGTCTACAAAAACATTTTATTTCCAAAACCATGTTTCGACTTCTGAAAAGCTGATTTTCAAGGCGACAAGAACTAGGATTGTGGAATGCAAAAAAACTTTGAAGTAAAAGGTTTTTGCAGTTTACTATGTTTATTTTATTAATAAAATGAAGAACAAAGTGACACCTGAAAACATCAAGTTTATGTCCTACAGAGCATATGCTGGGAATTCAATAAAAATAAAAATTATTTGATGTTGATAAAAATTATAGCATAGTACGCTTTAGACTTTAAGTGAGCATTTTATCAGTTGTGAATGCCAACACAGGAGGGGAGATTGAGCTGGGCATACGCTGACTGGTCTGCTAAGGACAGGAATCCTCAGCCGAAGTCACCTCCCCAACCACCACCTACCTCAACTCCTAACCCCTGTTCACCCTCGCCTGCCTATCCATCTCTAAACCAGAGCTTCCAATGCAAGAAGCTCCATGATTTTGATTTTTGCTATGCACACAGCATCTCTGTTATTTTTAAATGCCCCAAAAATGCGAACATTAAGAAATGAATTTCATGATCTTATTTTTTGACCCTGGAGGTCAAGGTGTAAAAATGGTTTATATCTAATGTTTTTTAAGGACTGAGTTTCACACATGAATAGAAGATGAGGTAATCCGGCATCTACCAGATTACAAAATGATTGAAAAACTTGAATGTATTATAGGTCTTGCATTTAAAAAAACAATTAAGTTCCTAAACTTGATTTTCATTTAATTAAGGATGAGTTAGTATAAGAAATTTCACAGTAAGACATCCTATCATTAAAGTTTGACTTAAAAATATATAATGCAAAACTCTAGTATAATATGGTAACAAATAAAGAAAACAGAACTTCAAGTTGTGAAACTCCCCATTTACTTTCAATATGAAATGCATAGAAAATTGGAAGGCTCATTGATAGGAGAGAATCACATTTTTTTAATATAAAAAAATATTGTTTCACAGCATATACTTGCAAGTCCTCAAAACCCTAACACATAGTCCTTACCCACAGATATAGCTAAATACTAGAATAATCCCATAATTATAAATTAACTGTAGCGACTTCTCATAGTAGTTATATTTTATGAGCACTTTCATTGAAATGTAACATCACATATGTATACATTATTCTTTACCTAGGAAAACTCTATACACAAATTTAATTGAATATATGTACTACATATTTAAGTAGCACATAATAGGATGCATTCAAGATAGCACAATTCCATGCTTCATGGAATAGAGGTGTCTATTCCATGTCATTCCATATGGCATTAATTGCTGTACTGGTCATTCAATGAACTCAATTACATTGCATTTTTAAAGGATTTTCATAACCATCAAAATATTAGACTTATGTCTCTTATGGATGGTTTAAGCAGCTGTATTTTCACTGGGTGAAGGATAGAAAAATGACAAAAGCCTTGATTTAGTTAATCATAAAGGCATCTGCAGACAAATTAAGGCACTAGTCTAGGGTGATGACTAGACACCAGGGGAGAAAATAAGAACCCAGGCCAGTACAGCAGAAGTTACAAACGTGCAATTATTATGAGAAAATAGATTACAAAAAAGATTTATCCTAGTGAGAATAAGTGATGAACTTTAACTTACAGGCTGACACCTGCCAAAGCAAACCCTGATATTACACTGGAAGCGAATGTTGTCACTGGATGGGAACTTAAAGGCATTGAAGGTGGCTATTAACGACTGCTCCTCAGATTCAAAGGCCCACTCGCCAAATATGGTTGGATCAGTAGCACAACCATTCTCATCTGTCACCAAATACTCATTCTCTATATTGTCTTCCATTGTCTTGGCAATACATGTTCTGGCAAACCCTCCATATATACCTGTTTTGAAACACAAGGAATGATTATTATACAGGTTAACTTCTTACACTCATATTAGCTGCTGAAGATTTTACTGAATGAAATACTAGAGCAAATATCTTGTTATAATGAAGAAAACCAGCATGAATAAAAGTAACTGTGTAGGCATAAAATTAACTTCCATTTACTTCAAATGCTTAATTTCTATTTGACATTTATGATGGCAGAATTTTAATTAATGCTGGCTGAAACATACAGAATCTCATTCTGAAACGTTTAACTAAATAACTTCAACATTTGCAATACTCACTAGATGGTTGCACATCCACCTTCAGAACCAAGTCATCTCCAATTTCAGCTGAGTCTATTTCTTGTCCTTGTTTGGTCACAATTTTCATCGTACAAGTTGGAGGGGGTCCAGTGTTAGCAATTGTTCCAGCTGTTGTTAACATGGAAACGTTGAATCCAAGAGTCACGTTCTTCTCTCCGGTTGTGTAGACACATTTTATATGGTAGGCCTGAGCCTTGTAAGTCACAAGCTTAGGATGTTTCTGTATCACGAGGATGAAGCTTGCTTGTCCCTGTTGGAAAAAAAGTTATTTATTGTGACATTGTGTACAGAGTAGTAATTGAACTCATAAAACTGTTAATGCAAGAATGGTATATTTTATTGGCTTGACTATTTCTGCCTTTGTGGCTTCACTTGCTCCTGACCCTTCTTTGATCTCCTGGATTAATTTGATTTGGTATCCACTGTTTCAACATACAGTACACAAAATGAAAACATTACAAAGATAAATAAATCATCTTAAGGTGGTCTATAACCTCCAAAAGGCTATGGATGCCATAAGAATCTAAATCACAAGTACTCACTGAAGAAGGCATCATTCGATATATTCCAACTACACAGTTAATATAAATTAAAGATAGGGCATAAATAATGAAAATGAGTAAGAACTAGTAAAACATAAGAAACACAATTTGGAGGTTTGTAAATTAAAGGAGGTTTTCTTTTGATAACTTTTAACTAGGTAGACTAGAAAAACAGCACACGTAGTAGAACCAAATTGAGCAACCATAAATAAACTTGCAGCAATACCATTACAAATGTGAGTAAATACAAAATGATCATGTTAAACAACTGAAATTTGATGAATGCTCACATTGACATGTATGAGGCCACAGCTTCCAAAGTTGACCTTGAAAGTCTCAACTCTTGGGACAGCATCTGGAGTCAGTGTTACCACACGACGACACTGTTCATCCTTGCTGTGCCCTTTAACGTAGAGGACACCATTGAAGCCTTGTTCTGTGATGTGGATCTCAACTTGTACGCCATCTGAGAGACAGCTCACAACCATGTCAGGACGTGGGAAATCAGTTCGTAATGGTGGGCTTCCATCTGCAAAAAATAGTGATTACCATGAAATTCATAGTCTTTATGAATGTCTTGTTAACAGCTAAGAAATTATTAGCAGTTGACATGCAATTCATTAATTCCAGTCAATTCCTTGAAAAAACTTTTAAAATGTCAAAAAACTGTCAGAACTAAAAAATGTACTTACTGCATATCACTTCAGGGTTACCAGTATAGCCAGTTATACACTGACAGACAGCTTTGTGGTTGGTGGCATTACAGAGAGCATTAATTCCACAGTGCTTGATTCCACATGGATCTTGACATGTTTCATTGCAGTACTGACTGTCAGGACAGTCATTGTCACTCTGGCACTCAGGACCAACAGGGACATCGGCTGTAATTATGAAGTAATATATGCATGTTGCATTTAGACAGTCCCATACTATCATTTAAATCAACGGTATGCAGAAATAATGGGTGCACAACATTCCATTGCAAAGCAACTTAGTCCTAAGAATTTCATCAAACTTCCAAGGACATAATGCTAACATAAATGAAAGAGCTATATCAGATCACATATCAAGCCTGAATATTGAAGGCTGCATTACTTTGTAAACTTGTAGCTTGGATATTCACCAATAATTGCTGAAATAATCATGCTAATTAAAAATAATTGCCCTTCACACATTGTCCTTGTTGGATTTTGCTGGGTTACTGCAGGTGGAGGGCATCTAATATCTTAATAATGTTAAATACAGTTACATTGGTTCAGTAAACTCCATATGACTAGGAGTATGATTGAAGCAATGGATTCAACTCACATTTGACACAGTTTCCATTGGAGTCGATGCGATAACCATGCACCAGAGGGCAGACACAATTGCCTCGTTCATCAATTATCATTCCACGCTCAAGAGCACAGACACATCGCCCTCTTTCGTCAACCCGAAGTCCTTGGGAAAAAAGCAATTCAAATTCAGTCAGAGTGGATCACAAAACTTTAATATAATGGATAACATGAAAAATTGTAGGTAGCTAAGTCTCATGGAAAGTCTTGTTACATTGTCTCCTTGGGGAAGCAGTAACCTGAGAAATTGTTAACTGATGAAGAAAGAAATTATTTACTCCTTCACTGCTCACATCCAAAATCCATAAGGTAGATTAATGGAAGTAATGGTCAAACCCAGGTCAATCAAGGGAGAAAATTAAATATGGTGATGCTGAAAGTCATCAGTAAGGGAAATCAGTTACTAATAATGTTGAGGACTTGAAGATAATAAATTCAACTATGGTCTGAGCATACTTATCACAGCCAATGCTTGATTAAAACTGCACTGAAAAACCTGCCGAGTGACTCAAGCTGAAATGGGCTAAAGCAACCTCAAATAAATTGATAACTGACTGAAAAAAGTAAAAAGATACAACTTAAACCAAATTCTTGTGAAGTTCTTAATAGCATGAGCTTACAATAATTAAACTACAAGCCACCGAAAATGCTGAGAAATTGCCTTTTATAGTTACATATGCACATATATCATATTAACGGCAGCAACATATGCATGGTTTTAAGTTGGTAAAACCACATTAAAATTGTTTAGTAAGGAAATTAACAATACTAAAAAAAAGAAAGAAGTTATCTTAAAGTCATGCTGGAGTATAACAACCTATTTTCTTCCTGGAAATGGGCAGAAAATTGAGATAATTCATCAAACTTCCTTTTTACATAATCCGAAGAAAAAAGGCAATGGGAAGCTTGATAACATCTATTTGGGATACTTGATAGAACTATTAATTGAATTTCAGAGAAAATGACCCTCTGGGAAACCAGAGGATGGAACTTAGGCCATCAATTTCACCTCCTTATCTTCCTTCTCCTCTTATACCTTCTCCTTATGTGCAAGCAGAGAGTATATTGGAGAAGCTATAACGATGCCAGTTACTTAGGAATTTTGGAACTGACAGTAGGATATATGGAAACTGAGCAAAAAAAGCTGGCAGTTGTGAGCACTGAAGCTTGAGGAAAGCCCTTTCAGGAAGTTAATGTGACAGGAGCACATGCTTCTTGGAGGGGGGTTGCAAGGAAATACTTATGCAAGCTATTTTGAATGCAATTTGCCTATAATTATTCCAAGTAAGTCCAAATAGTAATTTTGAAACCTCAATGTGCATTTAATGCAAGGGGGACTAAAGTTTGGATATTTATAAGTTGGGAATATTGATTTATAAGCAGGACATTTATATGCTGATGTGTTAATATAGTACTCTTTGCCCTACCTTTTCCTGTGGGGCATAGAATACAGTCCTCGTTGTCATTGAGTCCAGACCCTGGAGGGCAGATGCAGTTGCCAAAGACATCCTTGACATAGCCCTTCTCTACGAGGCAAGTGACAACTGAAAAATGCATTAAAGCAAAATTTAGTGGCAATCAATGGTTGAAAAAGATCGAAGTTCACAAGCTGTAAATTTGAATGAAAAATTATGGCAGACATAGGAAAAAGGAAATTATAAAATGCTCACTGGCCTGCCATGTTGTTTCTTAGAAAATATTTTTATAAGCATTACTTGAGTACATACTTTGAAATAATTCCACCAGAATAATGAGCATACCTAATGTTTGGTTAGATTGTAATCAGAAAGCTCTGTAAATAGGCTGAATAAAAGTATTTAGATGGAGAAATACAATTCATAATAAATTAAATTATTGCAGAGATTATTATTTGCAGCCATATAAGTAATTAACTGATACTTCACATTAGTTTGCTCAGGGCATTCCTAAATGTATAAAAAATGGTTTAAATATTGACTCAGAAAAAAATTCTCTATTTCTCCCAGAAAAGAAAGGTACTAATATTTATCATTGGGAACATACTAAGTACGTGCATGTTTTTCCAAATTCATAGTTACTTTTCATGCAGTTTTATCACTGCCATGCTATCAGTGCAAAAATGATGAAAGATATGAAATTCTTAGCATCTGGAATCTTTTCCTCACCTTTGTCACATTGCACAGCTGCATTTCCTTGATATCCAGGGAGACATTCACAAATCATTGTACGAACAGGGTTTGTGTCCAGTACACGACATTTAGCATTCACGCCACACGGCTCTGTCACATTGCATGGGTTCACACAATTGCTGTCGATGCAAGCCATTCCTGTGGGACATTCACTGTCTCTACGGCAACCTGGGATCTCAACTAGGAAAAGAATAAAACCATTTAATCAGGAGACAAGTTGTGAGATATATATCACAATTACAACGTGACACAATTACATAAATAATACACAATTTCATAGGTTAGGAAGAATCGCATTGATTTATGCCAAGTTGTTTCATGTTTTCAGTGAGCTAATTTCACTACCGATTTGAAGGGTGAAAGACCCATAATGTGAGACAGCTTCATAATTCACCTTGTGATTAATACAGATTTAAGACATTTTATAATATTATGACTGACTCTCTGGCACTTTTGCATGGCTCTTAACCACAGGTGTTCTCACCTATATGAAATCAGTGAGATTAAATTTAATTTATAATGATGGAAGTAACCCTCTAAGTGAACAAAATAAATATTTCTGGGCACAAAAATATCATGCTTTCCGCCAGATATTAATCAATCATCCACTCTGTTCATCCAGTTGGAAACACCTGTGTAAATGACACTGATAATGATAGAATTTTTCATATTGGACAAAAATTATTTAACTGAATATTCGTGAGACTGGAATGTATGAGGGTACAAAGGCATCATAAGTGTTAATATTAGTACTGCATACTATGCAATTCCTCAATGACCATTAAGAAGCAAAGTCAATGATCATCTTAGATGGAGCAGGAAAAACTTGATTCAAATTCTAAAAAGCCAATAATACTTTCCCAACAACGCTTCTGTCTTTAAAACTTTTCACCCAAAATTACAATCATTAAAATAATTGGTTGTTAACTTACCCTTCTCACACAGCTCAGAGCTGTCTTTCACAGACATGACATAGCCAGCAGAGCATGAGCACACAGTCCGATGATCAAATGGTGTGCACTGTGCTGAATCTCCAGCACAAGGCTTTTCATTACAAGGATTGACACAATGCCCGTTGATGCATGCACGTGTGCTAGGACATTCAGAATCTCCTCGACATCCAATAGCAGTGCATGCCACATATGGATCGCCAGCCAACCCAGGCACACATTCACAAATGGCACGATGATTGGCACCACGACATGTAGCCTCAGTTCCACAAGGTCTTCCATCTGCTTTACAAACTGGCTCACAATTGCCATTAACACATGCATGCTGGCTTGAACACTCGTCATCACTACGACATCCCACTGAAATAGCATAAAGGCAACAATTAAAATGTTATGCAACATAGCACATGAATAAAATTTGCCTACTAACTAAAAACTAGTCATAGTTCTTGTCCTTGTTGACATTTAAATCGGCACTTTTAACCCTCTTTATGATAGGTCCCTGAGACCATGACCATTATATGCAACTGTGGCACATATTTTCTAGAAAAAAATTAAATATCTAGAATTACTGTCATAATACTCTATAGAATTACTAAAAAATTTCCATTAATATTCAAAACATAAGCCTCTAATAAGAGATATTTAAAAAAGAAAGCATCAAATGATCAGGCTACAATCAAACTTTAAATAGCAGTGCAATCTTTAATAAAATAATGGCTGAAGGCTAGAATGTCAACTGGAAAATTGATAATGTGCAATCTATTGTTATAAGTGCATTTGTCAGATGCCATCTACTGTAATTTTTGCTAAATGATATTTACTCAATAACTTCACCATTTTGGAGCTACACAAACAAAATAATACCATATAGTACCATTGCAATGTAAAATGTTATTTGAACAGAAACGTTCAAAATGCCATTTACCTTGGACACACTTGATTTCTGGATTCCCTTCAAATCCTTGCTTGCAAGAGCACACTGGTTTATGATCCAAGATCCTGCAGTTGGCATTGAGGGCACAGTTGCATGGATTTCGGCACACCCCTTCCACACATGACTTGTCCTCAGCACAATCTGCATCAGAGGAGCAGCCCGCAATAACTGGTGCTGTTGGTTTGCATATTCCACTACCACCACTGATGTACCCATCTGGACAGATGCATAGCATCGTTCGGACAGGAACAGAACCAGGGACCACTCTGCAGCGTGCTGTTCCTGTGCAAGGCTCCAGCTCTCTACATGGTTCAGCACATCGGTTGGAGATGCAGGCAAGGGCCCTGGGACAATCGCCATCAACTGTACACTCAGGCCTTGGCTCTGGTCTGCATGCGACATATGGGTTGCCGATGTATCCAGGCGGACAGCGACAGACTGACATATGATGTCGAACTATGCAGTCCATTGCCGATTGAGCGCATGGGTTGGCATGGACGCATGGACTTATGCACTGAGAATCGATACAGGCACGATCATCTGGGCAATCTCCATTACTTCTGCAGCCAACAACTTGGCATGCACTATAAGGATTGCCACGGTATCCACTGCGACACCTGCATTCAGCTCTCCCCGCAAAGGAAAAGCACTCTGCATTGGGGCCACAAGGATCATTAACTAGGCAAGGGCTAATGCAGTTTCCATTTACACAAGCTTTGCCTGAATCACATTCAGAGTTGCTACGGCATCCAACTGAAATTGGTAAGATAATTTTGTGATTAGTCAAGTATGTCAAATTTCCACACCCAAGAGCAGATGAAAATTCAAAATATATTATTTCAACTATTATGATCATTGTAGCCTGTCTGATGAATCCCCAATGATACCTCCCATTCTAAAAGCCATACTTCTACACCCAAAAGCAAACTCCTAGATTATATTTTACACTTATTTAGCAGGGTTTAGCTTATATGTAAAATTCTTGTCTCATTTGTGCACTCTTGAGCAGAAGATTTCATGCTAAGGTAAAGGAATTAATCAAATAAGTAAGGAACAGCCTGATACAATTACAAAATATCAACTTATTTCTTCTTGGTTAATCATTCTCTTTTCATATCTCCTGTTTGATCACAAAAGTAGATAATTTCTAGTTTATATTTCAGTAGGTATATAATGATTTTCTAAGAATTTTCATCAATGTGAACAGAATTCATCCCTCTTCTCAAAGACAATACTCAAAGACAATATTGATTACAACAGCCCTCTGATGTATTATATAGATAAACTTACCAGTATAACATGCAATGTTAGGATTTCCTTCAAAACCTTCCTTGCAAGAGCAAATTGGCCGATGGTTTTGCACAAAGCAGGCAGCATTACTTCCACAGTCACAAGGGTTGCGACACATTCTGTTAATGCAAGTCATGTTGCTGCTGCAGTCTCCATTTGATGTACATCCTGGTGGTACTGACAGTGCCACTGGAGTAAAAAAAATACACTCTATACTAACTGTCTAGAGGGCAGCAAAACATCACACTACAAAAATTGGATGAGGAAGTGTTGCTACTTTTACAATATTCTAAAAGTAACTTTTAAGTTGTGGGAAATCCTGCCCCATTAATATTTTACATATATTACATCAAAATGTTATCTGTTAACTATGAGTACACACTGAAATGTGGAAACTTGTCAAATATCTCTCTCTAGCTTCTCCTTATATCCTGTATATAATTTTTCATTGTGTTCTAGGTCCATTGCATAATATGACATGCTTGAGTTATTTCATTATAAATGACATCTAAGGGCATGAAAGAGTTTGATATGTAATCAAGAACTTACATCTCAACATTTTTTTTATTTATAAATTTATTGAAGAAAAATATTCTCATGACTAAGTCACCATTCTCTGTTATATAGACAAACAACAGTATTATATCTTTTAACTAGATATTGTTTTATAATCATTGCATGATAGTAAAGTTATGTTTAACATTTTTTTTTATATTTGCAAACACAATTATCCTTCGCTTTATTAGGGTTTTACCTCCAGGTCACTGGATACATATTTGGCCAAGTAACCAAATGAGAAACTGCTAAAAAAATATTTTCCTGTAATTTCAATCAATTACTTTGTTGAAGGTGCAATTGCCACTTATAATTATTTAGTTTCAGGAGAGTAGCAGTAACTAATCTCAGTCAATATTTTGGAGTAATGCCTCCATTACTGATTATCATTTTAAAGCTGTTGAGTATAGTGACAGATCATCGAAAAAATGATTGTATTGGATAATAAAATTTGGACCTTGAACAATTAAAATATCAATTCCTAACCCTCCCACAGGGTGGCATGGTAGGCTTATATTTATTTAACATAGGTGTATCACACATATTTCAGGATGCATGGCATGGCTGTAAACTTAATTTCCAAAATGGAAAACTTTCAAAGTATTTCGCCGATTTAGTTAAATTAATATCTTACCAGGTCGACACTCCCCGTCGGTATTGGGTACCCAGCCATCAGGGCAGGTGCAAGTCATTGTTCTCACTGGCACGGTTTCAAGCACCATGCATCGTGATGTCACCGAGCATGGCATCAACTCCTTGCATGGATTCAAGCACTTCTCTCCAATGCAGGCCAATTGACCTGGGCAATCAATGTCTCGCTTGCATTCTGGTTTGGGTGTGGGTGGTGGTGGCCTGGGCTCACAGAAAACAGTTGGGTCTCCAACAGGCATTGATTCAGGGCATCGGCAGGCAGCAACATGGTTCCTGACCAAGCAAATTGCATTGGTGGCACAAGGTGTTCTGTACCCAATGCCTGAGCATGGGTCAATGCACCTGTGGTTCATGCAGGCCCTGCTGAGTGGACAATCTGAATCAGTGCGGCACTCGATACGGATGCACCTCAAAAATGGATCTCCTTGGTAGCCAACTGGGCAGCGGCATTCGGCACGGTGTGTTCCAGAATCTGAGTGGCACACTGCATTGGTGGCGCATGGATTGCTGATCACGCAGGGATTGATACATTCACCATTGTAGCACTGCTTATCTCCGCTACACTCCTCGTCAACTTGGCAACCAACTGTTGAGGGTTGGTAAAAAGCAATTATCCAGGGTTAATTAAGATATATCCAGGGATAAGAAAAATTCCAAACCATCATGAATGAAGAAGAAAGGCACAGATATGTTGATGGATGGTTGGATCAATGTAATATTGCTATATTTTACAATATCAATGCACTTGGAACCATGAATCTCATGACATGCTAATTTATTAATTATTAAATATTTTCTGCATTAACTTCATTAAAATGTTATTAATGATGCTACATTATTCAAGCATAATAACAAAAAGTAACAGATACAGATTTTCTGACAGCAGAGGCCACTTTTCACTAATAATATTTAATGCATTTAATGTACCCTTTAAGAATTCTCATATTCAATCCTATAATCTTTGGAATAGCCAGTGGACACTACCCATTTGACTAACTATAAGCAGAGGGAAGTAAAAACAAAAAATGTAAGAACTAAAGTAGAGTTTAAACAGAAAATCTGTGAAAAATGTTTCAACTCCAGAAACAAATTTGGAAATAAAAATCTTAAGGAATTTAGAGAAAGAAAATAACTGAAATTGGTTCAAACTTTTGCAGTCCATGTTAGAGGTGATGAAATAACTTTTTTGGAATCCCCCTGCATCAATATTATTTTTTTTCAACTGAACGTCTGTCTTCCAAAGCCGAAGGTCTCTTCACTCATGAAGAGATCTTTGGCATTAGAGGAGAAACGGAGTAAAAAGATAAATATTGAAGTGATAAAAATCCCAAGAAGTCGTTTTAACAACCAAAATAACTGAAGCTATTGAAAATTTTAAAATATTTACAACTGATCAAACTTCTCAACGATCAAATTTGGAGAATTAGAAATTAAAGAACAAAAATAGTTCCTCACCTCGGACACATCCATACTGTGGGTTTCCAGAGAATCCAGGCTTACAAATGCAAATTGGATAGTGATTTACAACCCTACAATCCGCATTCGGTCCACAGTTACATGGGTTCACACATATCCCGTTGACACAAGACTCACGATCCGTGCAATCAGAATGTGATGTACACTCGAGTGTGTTGGCAGAAGCTGTTTTTTTTAAGAAAAAGAATGTTTTCATGTTAGAGATTATTTTCATAAAAATCTTTAATTAATTTAATTCAAAACTTTGAGGCCATATTTTTTTATTGTAACAGGGTTGCTATGATTTTGGATTTTCAACTTTCCATGATTTCCACCAGGTTCATGCCATGAATTTGATCTTTCCAGACTCACATTCCAGTGTGGCAGGCAAAAATGAAACTTTGGAACTCCCTATCCCAATGGTATAACACTATAATTTGCATTGCTGTAAGGGAGTTACAGAATATACTAATGCAGTGTGTATCAAAAAGGGCACTAAATTGTTCAAAACATTAAAATTTTAAAATATTTTTAATGAATTTCCCTGAAATTTCCAGGTTATCCATTCCCATTATTTAATCGCTCTCACTTTTCTATATTTTCCAAGGCTGTAGAACAGCTGAATTACAAAAAAGGTGATTGCTACTACACAAGAACTAACATTTTCACAAGGACTATTCTTATCACATGATCTCAGATCGACCTAGTTTATTAGATATGGCTTAGATTGATGTGATAAGACACAATCTGATCAAACTGGACTGGGAAGTGATGTGATTCAACTGGATTCACAATTTAATCTGAGATTTCAGGTCAAATTATATAAAACTTACTGAGTAGCAAACAAAGCAAGTTAAAATCGGCACAGTCTTGAACTCTGATTCTCATAAATCAAAGTCTGCAAATGGCTATGAATGGTTCAAGTGAATTTGATAATATTACTGTATGTTAAATGGCTTTACATCACAAAAATATATAATAATTCCTGCACATAAATACAACTAAAATTCACCCAATCAATTATTTAATGTATGCCAAAAAGTAGTAAACACACTGACATCTCATGGCTCACATTAGACATCATTCAAAAGCTTTGAACATAAACCCAAAAAGGAAAATATGGCAACATGTATCCCAGGCTATGGGTTTAATAGGATCAATTGCACTCATAAGCAAAACCTGTATTAGCAAATGCAGCAGTGAAATCAACTCATGACTCATCATCAATTCAGACTGATCTAAGATAACAAGGTAAATTTAGAGTGATTTTTCATGTCTAGGGGGTTTATGGAAATTCTGTGTGATACTAACCAGGTCTGCAACCAGTCATGGGATTTCCATCATACCCATCTGGGCAGCGACATATTGGCCTGTGCCGTTCGACATGGCAGAAAGCTGATCGTGCGCAAGGCTCCCCGACTGTGCAGGGATTAACACATTCATGGTTGATGCAAGCTCGCTGCATTGGGCACTCATCATCACTCAAGCACTCTGGAGGTGGAGGCAAGAGAGGAGTCTTCGGTACTGCAAAGGAAGAACACACAACAATTGCAAACATGTTCAACAACAATGAAATCACAATAATTCATTTTCCAAATATTTTATACTAAGACATGATGAATAATAAAAATATAAATTAAATTCATTGAAATTAATTTTGCAACATCTACATGGAACATGAAACACCAGGCCTTAGCCAAGGGTTTAAAAATAAAATGCATTAATTTACACAAATAAAATGTGTATAATTAATGGATAAAAATAGCTAAATATGTATACAGCTATTCATTATATATTTAATTAAATACATATGTATACCTTTGATGCTCAAAATGAAAAAATGAAATGCAGAATTTTAAAATTTTCTAACATGAAAACTTTTTAACAGAATTGATCAAGTCTTGGGAATTTGCGAATAAAAATGAATACATTATTTAATATGACCATAAAATATTTTAAATAAATACATGGTTTAATTTAAAAATATAAAGAACAAACTTACTGTTGGTACATTCTATATAAGGGTTTCCTTGGTAACCAGGAGCACAAGAACAAGTTGCCTGATGGCCCATTGCCCTACAAATGGAGTTCACTCCACAAGGAGATGTCCTGCAGACTTCAACACAGGTTCCAGATTGGCATCGATGGGTATCAGGGCAGTTGGAATCAGTTCTGCACTCGGGTTCATGTTGCACTAAAATAATATTGAAGGGGATATGAGTTACAAATTCAATGCTTTACTGAACTTGGAGAAGGGTTAGAGAGATGGGAAAATAGCTCACCAATTCTCCTACAGAGCCCATTCTGGTCGACAATTGCATCAGGTGGACATCTGCACATGATGGTTCGAAGGGGCAATGTATCCTGAACATAGCATTCCTGGTCTTGAGAGCATGGATTGGACACAACACATGGATTCAGGCAATGAGTGTTGACGCAGGCAAGCCCAGATAAGCAGTCTGAATCCTGGGTACATTCCACATCCACTTCGATGGGCGTTTGTATCCCTACAATGAGTTAAGACAATCATGAGAAACAAGAAAAAAAATCAAACTACACACAGACTGGTGTGAGAATTCTGCATGGATATATGCTACATTAACTATGAGTAAGGTGCAAGAGTGTCCAGATCTTTCTGATGAGGAGGGCAACCAATAATGAGTATTGCCCAGCATATTTAATAATAAATTAAGTGATTAGAAACTTATTGGTTCATAAACATTACATAAAGTGAAAAAGAAAAATGTCTATTTATATGCAAATAATTTGGATTGTATCAAACAAATCATGAAATTTTCCACTTTATCACTGAATACAATATTCAACTAATCCTTACAAAAAAGTTTAAGTACAAAATTGCATTGGTACTGTCCCTTCAAAATAAATGTCTAACTTCGAACAGTAAATAATGTGAATGTTAGGTCCACTGTGGATAGCAGATATTAGCAGGGTTAGTTTTCAGGGAAGATAAAAATTAGTAAATACATATAGGTACGAATAATATTTTATGTAATTCAAAAAATTTAAAAGACCATTTAAGCACAATGCAAATTATAACATTCATCTGATAAATGTTATATCATGAAAACAACTTCATGTCAAAAATATTTGTGAATATTTGGAGAAAATTCTGAATTCCAGACTCATATTTTCATGAAAATAAGTCATACCACCAGAAAATAAATTGTAGATGTCATTTTTATTTTGGTCCAATGCAATTGGCAATGACGTTCATACTTTTACTTACTTGAACACATGAAGTGTGGGTTTCCGTTTGTTCCTGGTGGGCAAGAACATTTAGGAGCATGATTTCGTCCAATGCAAGTGGCTCCTTCACCACAAATATCCTCATCAATGCAAACTGGTCTGCACACCCGATTCAGACGGTCGCATGCCTCGTGGTCAGCGCAGTCCTCATTGTACTGACAGATACCAGTGATGCAAGCCACCAGGGCATCACCTTGTGTGCCTGGTGGACAGACACACTGAGCACGATGCAACTGGGCTTTGCACTCAGCTCCACGCCCACATTGATTGGCTCCCATCAGACCAGAGCAAGGGTTCACACAGTTCTCGTTGATGCACGCCTTGTCAAATGGACAGTCCAAATCACTTGTACACTCAGCTGTGGGTGAGGAAAATAATGAAGCATTCATTAATAAAGAGTCAATTTTTTTAGATAACGGAATCTCATTGGATTGATTATGAAAATAATTCAAGTCCAAATCAACACAAGACATTGAGTAATTTTCAATCGTGAGCATTTTATGAGCACAACATGCAAGAATGAGAGTTAAGGATGACTTACCCTTGTAACATCTTATCTTTGGATCTCCACTCCATCCCTGTGGACACCTGCAGACAGCACGGTGTCGTTCTGCCAAGCATTGAGCTTCTAGTGCGCAAGAGTTGGACAAGCATGGATCTTGACATTTCTCAGAGAGACAAGCACGGTTATCTGGACAATCAGAGTCAGTTGTACACTCAGGTAGGGTAGTCGGCTCTGTAAAACAAGGACAGGCGAAATTACAATTTTGAATAAACACATTTTTTACAACTTATGCTGAAAATGACTTAATTGGTAGGAAGGTGTAAATCCATTTCACATGTATTCATTAAATATACATAAAATAAAATTTGGGTACAGGCTTGCAGAGAAATATTAACAATGATAAAAATTTGATATGCTATGAATAAATTAAAAATAATAAAACAGAAGCTTAATAAGTCTTTACATAAAAATGCATAAAACCCTAAACATAAGAATTTCGAGAAAGCATATCTGCATTTCAAGGCTCATTATACGAAATATTCAAATGTGGTTTACTGGATAGGAGAAATTCAAGCCATGTAACCAATGATTGAACTACATTTGCTGAGAACCCTGCAATTCAGAGGGGAGAGGGAATATAGGATGAATGGAAAGGGGCTTTAATTTAATTAAAAAATTAAAAAAATAAGAATGTAGGTACATGTATATGAATATGTTAATATACATATCACGTTGAATACCACACATTAATTACATTACATGGCCAAGTGCTGAGAATATGTGAAACATTTTTCTGCAGCAGATGAGAGAATCAAAACTTCTGGCGTGCATGAAAAGAAGGAAGAGGGTTACTGTATGAAATTATTCTTGTGATGGAGAAGGATGGCAAGGATTGCCTAAGTCCCACAGCTGCGTATAAATTCAAATATGTAAAAATCTGGAGAAAGAACTTTAAAAATACCTATTAGTTTTCGATGGGATGAGGTAAGGGAAGTTGTGTAAATAGATATGTTCAAAATTAAAACTGAGAATCATGAGAGTATAGGGGAAAAGGCTTGATAAAGGGATGTTTCCTGGATAGCTATTCAATTACCTTGGTAGCAATTCACAAATGGATTTCCAAGCATTCCAGTGGGACATCTGCAAACTGCTCTATGGGCTGTGGCATGGCAATCTGCATTGTGCGCACAAGGACTGGAAACAGTGCAAGGGTTGACACACTTCCTGTTCAGGCATGTCTCACTGTCTGGGCATTCATCGCTGGATGCACATCCAGGTATTTCTGTTGCTGCTGTTAATGTGAGGAAGTGATGAAAGAATGCCATTAGATAAATACTTTTTCCATTGATAATTTAAGAGCAAAAAACATAACTCTGTAAAATAATCCCCTAAACTAAGATTAAATATAAGTAGGTACATTTTTCATACATCTAATAGCTTAGAATTACATTGTGTGCTCAAAATACCTGTGCCAGATCTTATCGTCAATAGTGATGTACAGTTAAAAGTGAACCACAGAGTTCAATTTATACAAAAGAATTATTAGGTGGCTTATGTACATTTCTGTGGTACCTAGGGCACCACAATTATGTCATGAAATGTAGACAGTGGAACAAGGCTATGGCCACATGCATGAAGCCATATGATCAATGTGATTGTGTCATATCTACCAATCTGCACTTAATATTATTTTATATGTATAATGCTACTGCTGTGGGTAAAATATCGATGACCTGGAAAGATACACAAATAAAATTTGAATCCACAAAGTAATTAAACATACAAAATAAAGGACTTTTGTGTAAAGTTGTGGGCTTAAGGAACTGAAATTAAGTTGACATCCATAGTGATTTTTTACTAATATTTTGTAATATATAGCATAAAAACATTGCTTGTACTATGCATTTTATTATACATTTTCTATTGCTTCTAAAATTTTGCCCAAGTAGTAAGGTATTCAAAAGTCATAGCAATAATATCATTTCATGGATAACTTCTAGATGCAATAGGAAGGAAATAAATATCCTTATTCCTTACCTCGAGTGCACTGAACATCTGCATCACCAACATAACCTGGCAGACAAATGCAGACCATAGTTCGGAGAGGTAAAGAGTCCACCACAGTACACTGTGCATTGACACCACAAGGATTGATCACCAGGCAAGGATTCTTGCAAACTCCATCAAAGCAAGCATGCTTGCTAGGACAGTCAACGTCAGACTTACACTGGTCATCAATTACGGCTACTATAGATTGGCATAAAAAGAAATAAAATAAATTAATATTCAGGACTTTCCAATGTAAAACCACACATCGTGATATATATCACATACGAGAAAGGCCAAATTGAAATATAAAATTAGTTTAACAGTATTAGGTTTGCAAGCCAATTCATTAGGAAATTATTATAGCTGCAATAAATATCAAATTTAAATTCATAAGACACAAATCTCATAGGATTGATTACACTATGAAAAATATCCTTTTTTACTAAGGAATGTACAGACATCGATTACATAGCTTCTTAATTAATTAATATATGTTTGATGTTTTCATTCTTCATGAATCTCATTTATAAGAATTTACCATGTCTCAAAGTGTCAACTAGTAGTGCAATCAGACTTGAAACATTCCTGGAAAAAAACACCTGCAGCAAGCAAGGGAATTCCAATTTACAGCCTCTAGAATGACTGAAAATATCCTTGTGTTACTTACCAACGGCACAAGATGTATAAGGGTCGCCAGTATACCCTGTAGGGCAACGGCAAATTGGTCTATGGTTGTTGACCGTGCACTGTGCTCCAGGAGCACAATTGCAAGGATCTTCGCATTTCCTTCCCTGACATGCCAAATGGAATGGACAGTCAGCATCCACAGTGCACTCAGCTCTAAGACAGCCTGTTAGTGGATTTCCCCAGTAGTTTTCTAGACACTGACACTGGGCCCGATGAGAAATAGTACGGCATACGGCTCCTGGGCCACACTGAGTGTATGAGCATGGGTCTTCGCATTGGCGATTCACACATGCTTGCACTGGTGGGCATTCAGAATCAGCACGACATCCAACTATGGAAAGGGATTGGAATGTAGTTTCACAGAGAGAAAAGTTCTTGATTTAAGATTCCAAATTTCACATTTTTCATTGTTCAAGGGTGGTGAATTATCCCAACATTAATTTGTTATGAAAAACAATGGGGAAAATGACATAAACCAACCAAATGGTGGAAGCATTTGTTTCCCAGTTTTTACATTTTAAAAGAATTTAATCAAAATTTTCTCAAGTATGAATGTAAGGAGAGAAAACATTTAAAAATTGAATTAACATAGAAATTTATAAAGCAAGGCATTTTTGTTCCTATCACACTCCAAAGATATTTTACCCAAGATTTTCAAGTAACTTAAAATGGATTAAGCAATAATACATAAGTATATTTTTTAAGATTAAAAAAGTTGGAAGAAGAAATCTAAAAAAATCTTTGAGATATTTTCCATTATAATGTGTAAAATAAATCATCAAAATGTGGAAAGTTGATAGGGAAATATTCAGAACTTAGAGGACAAATAAGCAACAGACACTTACTTTCCTGGCACTGTCCATAAGAATTGGTCACATAGCCTGACTTGCAGACACACAGAGGGCGATGAAGTTGAACGCGACACTCTGAAAATGGTGAACAGGTATTGGGGTATTCTATGCATGGGTTGAGACATTTCTGGTTGATGCAAGCTTTGTCATTTGGACAATCACTATCATCTGTACACTCAGGTCTTGGAGCTGAAAAGTAATTGAAACAATTATAAATTTTGTGCACAAAGCTGAAACTGAAATGCAATATGCTAATCTGGAGAATTTCATGAAAAATTATAAATATCTAGCCTCAAAAAATTCACTCCATGTACCTATGTACACATTTAAGCACCCCAGATGTGCAAATATTTAATCTTAAGTTTCAGAGAGCTATCAAGCAAAGTGAATTAAATTTATCCAGGGTGTTAGCAGGCATATTAATGAAGGGATAGTAATATTGTAGCTAAAGTACATAATTCCAAACTACATATTGCCATTACAATTATTCACACATTGAACTGTGGTGTGATATTATATACTAAACTTTATTGGAATAATTTTTAATGTTAATACTATTAGCATTAAAATTGAATTTAACACTGTATGTTAATAACTGATGGACAACTGAAATTTTTGCCTCAATTTCTAAAGCATTTGAAAGATGCATTGCGAGCCTTTGGTTTTACGAAGTTTTCTCCAAAAAGCATGCACTATTAACTACACATTCTGGAATCCTGAAGACTTTCATACCTTCCACTGGGGCTATCAGACACTGCACATGGGCATCTCCCATGTATCCTGCAGGACAGCTGCAAACTGCAACATGGTTCACAGCTCGGCACAAAGCATTGAGGCCACAAGATCCCACACATGGATCACTGCATTTCTGATTGTAGCAAGCTTTGTCCCTTGAGCAGTCTCCATTGACTATACACTCAGGGTAAGTGCAAATGCCAACACCATTGTTTACTCGACACTGGCCATTGGGGCCACAGGGTGATGGGTTGCATGGGTCAGCTGGTGGAGCTGCAATGGGATAATGAAAAAATAATTGTCATTAGTCTTTTAGGTTACAACCCTAAGAGTGTTGCAAAGAGAATTTAGGCTATTCACATGAATGTCCACACTGAGTAAAAAATATTCATACTCCACAGCAGAGAGTGAACTATGTCAAACATTGTTAAATTAACTAAGATGATATTAACATTTTTATATGAGCTATGTTAACATGAATTATCTTTTGCAAAGGATTTAGTAGATACATTAAATGAGAAAATTGCTATTATCTCACTTAAGGTAGCTTCTAGCAAGCACTATGAAAATGCAAAAGCATTAATTATTTACTTTTTTATTTTTACCTTTTGGAATCAAGTTCCACATATGAGAATAATGCCACCACAAGGGATATTATAACTTGAGTTATGAAGAAAATTCATATTGACTTAACTTTTGGAAATACATTCCCTAATACAGAGTATATCTGCATCCTGTTAGTAGTCATGGTGGTGATAGCATCAAGGTGGACAGATATGCTAGATATTTTTAATGGCAGTCTATAGTGTGGGGTACCTCCAGTGCTCTAGAGTGTGGTACACTCAAATAATATGGACTCTTTTCTAAGGTTTCAATGACCAGATGAACTTGGAAAGGAACTCTGGGGAGTGTCTACTATACCTCTTGACCACCCTAGTTTTGCCTATGAATACACAATACCCTTCAATGTGGGTGACATCTTGAATCACCTTATCTCTATAGGAGACAAATACAGTCGCAAAATCTCCTAAAGATGCATGTTAAATATTACAGGGTTAAATATCATTACAATACGTAGGTACTTCCAGGAGTATAAAAGTCAGCATTTGAGATAGGGTTACACAAAATATGCATTTTCGGGATAAAAAGTTAATGTCAGATTATACTTTGGGCAACTAAGATGCCTTGATACAGGATGTATATCTTTAATTATGAATCTCTTCCTTCCACATATAAAATTAATCCAAAATACTTAATATACTGTGAATTGGGCTGTTAGCACACCACTCACCTGGAATGTCCTTGCACTCTATAAAAGGATCTCCCCTCAGTGGCACTGGGCAACTGCAGATGGGACTGTGGTTCACCACGTGACAAGCAGCTCGGTAGCCACAAACACCTGGGCATGGATCCTTGCACTTTGAATTGAGGCAGGCCTTATTTCCAGGACAATCAGAGTCGAGGACACACTCAGGACGGCATCCCAAGTCTCCTGAACCAATCAGACCAGATGGGCACTCACAAGTGGCATAGCCACGCTCATTTGCCCGACAGATTGCACCAGGTCCACATGGTGATGGTTGGCAAGGACTGTAAGGCTCAGGATCACCTGTAATTTCAAAAGAGGCAGTCAGATTACATCTTAATAAACAAAAAGGGTTTGGCTCAATCGGCAATTCCTCTCAACATTAGAGGTAGGGTCATGAAAAATACACAGTCATACTTAGATTTGGGTTTCCAAGATAATTTACTGAACATTATTCAGTTTTAGGATACACATATACAACTTTCATGCATAAAATAAAAGTAAAATACATATGTACTTTCTTCAAATGTGATATAGAAGTAGGTATTGTATTCATTAAAATAAATAAACATCAAATTATTTTCCCAATTATGTCTGTGAGTGTGTGTATGTGGATTGCTTGGCATATATGTGCTTGTAATACTGCAGGCAATTGAAATATTACCATCAGAATAACTCAAAAACTAACATTTGACTCTTAAAATTTATATTTTTACAATTAAGAAAAATGTATTATTGAAATAAGTACTGATAATGAATAAAGATAGTTAAAATCATTAGAGACATACTGGTAAAAATTTATGCTTGTATGAAATTCCATTTATGAATATGCCTTAAACAAAAATATGCATAACTTCCAACAACAATTTTGATTCTTGAAATTGATAGAAATCATTTGCTTTCATTGTTCACTTATCACTAGTACATTAAATTTTTACAGAGGCAATTAAAATACAGGCCATCCATCTGTGGGCAAAATGATTGCTTAGGTAACTTGTAAATGAGAGTGTATTGTTCAAAACTGTAAGTGAAAGATAACTCCTATACCTAAAGGAAACATTACATGGATATTATTATTTTCCTGGGTTGAATGAATTGTGTATGCTTCATTAATATATTAAGGAAATTAGACTTACTAATGACACGGAGAATTTCACACAGGTGGAATGCATTGCCAGAGTAACCATCAGGACAACTGCAGATGGGAATGTGGTTGGAAACAGTGCAAATGGCATTGAGACCACACGTTCCAGGACATGGGTCCTTGCACTTGTTTCGTATGCAGGCAAGGTTTGCTGGGCAGTCTGATGATGCAATACACTCGGGACGACATCCTTCATATGGATTGCCATGGTATTCCTTCAGGCACTCGCATACAAAGTGTGATCCTTCCTGTCTGCAGTGGGCATTTGTGCCACAAGGGTTGGGATAGCAAGGATTTTGTGAAGGGATAGTTGTAGGTGGCTCCGCTACAAAAGAAATATCAAAAGAAATATTTAGCTTTTTTTCACTCAGAAGAAAATAAATTAAATAAATAAAACTTCCGATTTATTCTTAATGCTTTAAAAAAAATAACAAGAAAAGTAACTTGGCATGATAACAAGAATATATGATAAATTGACTGGCTCAAACTGCAGAAATAAGCAATGCAAAGACACAATAAGCTTTTTTTTACATTAGATACAGTAATTGACCATCATCTGATAGAAAAATCATATTGGAATTCCAAGTTTTTCTGTCACAAAAATTTTCTGAAAAAATGTATGATTGAACTTGGTTTAAATTTATAACTTTATGCTTCAGGTGAAATGCAATCCATTAATAATTCTTGGTAAAACATTTATCGCTTCAGTTTATGAAAAACTGGAAGCAAAGTTACATTCAGCACTGATGTTGGAATTAAATGACAAACATATCTCATGCAAATCATCACATTTTGTGACACAAATCAAAAAAAGATGCAGAGTGCAAAAACATGCGAACATCACAAAAAGTAGATAAAACCATGCAAAAAACAGCATGCAACATGCACATCCATGCCAAGGCTAAATTATATTTTTGGTGAATACTTAGATGTCAATTTTATACCAATAACTTTGGTGAACATGAATAATTGTGAAACATTTCCAGTTTACCTGAAACAAAAACATAATTATGATAATAAGTATAGTAGTCCAACACTTGAAAACTTTTATTGCTTGGAATAAGTTTACCTTAAAACAGTATTACTCCATAAGCTTGTGCATCAACATGACCCATATAAGCAATTTAAGGAATTATTTTTAACAAGGCAGCATGGTAAGTTTTGGGAGGTTGGTTTTATTTTTTACAATTCCCGAGTTAGAAAAATTCAAACTACAAGCATAATATTAATGATAACAATAACCATTTTAAAAATATATACTAATAAATTAATTTTACCCTTATCTGTATGGTTCAGTACTGGTTAAGGTTAAAATAATGAATTACTGTAACCGGTCTACTTCAAATGGATACACAGCATGGAGAACTGCAAAAAAAATGTGAAGCAACCGCTACAGCAACCAACAACCTACAAAAGCCCCCCCCCCCCCAGTCGATATGCCAATCCCTCATAATACTGAGCATGGATTTATCATCACTCTTACGTTGGACTGGAGAGCAGAAAGAGAAAGGATCGCCAGTGAGGCCAGAGGGACAGACACAGTTGGGCACGTGGGCTGCCACGTGACACTGAGCACCAACACCGCAAGACCCTGGACAGGGGTCTCGACAGCGCATCCCGATGCAAGCGAGTTGGGATGGGCACTGGCCATTAGATGTGCACTCTGGGTGGCAGTTGGTGGGTGAGCCAAGGTAGCCCTCGAGGCACGAGCATGATGGTGAGGTGCCGGAAGCCGCTGGTGTGCATCTTGAGTTTGGACCACAAGGAGAGGGGAGGCACGGGTCCCTGGGGATGTTAGGGCGAGGCAGTGGCTCAGCAGCTGTGAAAACAAAGAAACATGCCCTCTCAATCTCCGAAGCACATTGCTTAGGTATCTTTGGTCTTAAGGGTTGCAGGTAGCAGAAAGGTAGCACAATAATAGTCAAGGAAGTCCCACATTATTCATAAACTGATATTTTACCCCTTTGGATTCACAAAGTATACAGGCCCCAATGTCAAGGGTATTCATAAAGAATGTTAGGAATTCATGGTTTTCTGGGAATTGCATCTAACATAGGACTATTAAAGCTGCATTAGCAGGCAGAGAAATTTTCATAAGTTTTTTTATACCACTTTTATCCGGCAGCTTAAGAAATTGACCACCAGGTGACAGTTTCAGAAACATGGTGGTTTCAAGTGAAGAGACCATGACTTGAACTTGGAATGACCTTGACTCATATTCTTGATTCAAAGTTCATATGTTTCAATTGTTCAGTGGCACTTTTGCAATGAGTATGCAGAGGCAGGAAGTAGCATACAACAATCTGTGATTTGGTATGCTTTACAGAAGAGACTAGGAACTACCTATCCTCCTGCACCAACAACTACACTGGTATTGAAGATGTTTGCCAGAATCATCATTGAAAATGTCACCACTGGCATTCTGCTGAATATGTGAAAATAGGTAAGTGTAAAATAAACTGAGGAGTGAACAAAGCCACAGTTATTGAGCATTTGTAATGAAGATATATTAAAACTGAGTTTTATAATGCAATCAAAAGTTCTAACCCTCCCAAGTGTACCAGAGTGATTGTTTAAAAATCTGACATTTTAAAAACAATATCTCCATAAGTCAGTTCCTCAAGTTCTGTTTGTTAACATTTTTAAGTTACTGTTTCATTTATAAATTAAAATTCCTTTACTTTATGTTCACACATCAGATGTTAACAACCAACCATGTTACTTATGGTGACTATAGAAATGATGCTGAGGAAAGCTATTGCTAGTTGTCATTAAACCAAGTTTGAAATTATTAAATAGATTTTACATTTCTGATATTTCCATCTTTTGCTCCTAATTTAACAAGTGGGCAAATTCAGAACTTAAACAATCTTTTGAAGGTAAACAGCAGAGGTACTCTGAAAGCAGTTCTACTGCATATGAATCAACTGGCCATAATAACTTTCCTACTATCACAAAGATAAAATTGCAACTTTTACTTGTATCTCTTAGCAAAACTCATTGATGGACAAAATTAGCTGGCTTAATTGACTTCATGTGGCAACCATTAGAGTGAATTGTTGTGTTCACCAAATATTATCATCTAAGGAAACATATAGATCTACACACATATTTTATGATTAATCATATACATATTCTTCTTTCACTTAAAAATTATAGCATACTCATCTCTCCTACACTGAAAAAGTCTCTAATTCTGTTCTTTCTTATAAACTTACGTATGGGATAACATCTGGTAAAAGGATCTCCAGTATAGGCTGGTGGACAACTGCAGATGGGATTGTGGTTCACAACTTGACAGCGTGCATGCATTCCACAAGTGCCAGGGCAAGGATCCCTGCACTTCTGCATGATACAGGCTTCATTTGGACCACACTCAGAGCTGACAACACATTCTGGACGGCAGGATGGCGGTGTGCCTATATAGCCGATAAGGCAAGAGCATACAGCCTGCCCATTGAACTCTCGGCACTGGCTGTTTGGCCCACAAGGTGATGGATGACAAGGTTGCCCAACCACAGGTTCTGTTTTGGGAGATGCATCAATCACTTTAAACACATGGTATGCGTGGCATTTTGTAGGGAATTCATGACCATAGGAAATACAGTTAATACTCTGTGTACATAAAATTACATGAATGAAATATTAAATATCGTGTCCATTATTTCTTGAATTTCATCAGACAAAAGGCATTTTCTGAAAATACAAATCATGATTTATTGGTGATTATATGAATTATGAATGATCCACCAAATATATACATTCGAAATTAATATAATACATATGATTATTTGGAGTAATTTAATGAATTCACATTAAATGATGTATGTACACCAAAAATAGGTGTGTAAGCAATGATAAATGGCAGGTAAGAAATTTATAATGTCAACTTACTCTCAACTTTGTGGCAGAAAGTGAAGGGATTGCCAGAGAATCCTTCTGGACATGAGCACGATGGGATGTGGTTGACAACAGCACAGTGAGCCCCCTGCCCACATGTTCCTGGGCATGGGTCTGAGCAGTGACTTCGAATGCAGGCTTTATCTCTGGGACAATCATCGTTAAGAACACATTCTGGTCTGCATCCTGCATATGGATCACCTCTGAAATCCTCTATACAGCTACATACTCCATCCAAACACTTGGCATTTGGTCCACATGGTGATGGGTTGCATGGATCGGTGTGCACTGGTTCTACAGCTATGTGGATGAGATAATAAAATGGGCCATGATGGAATCCAAATCAAAAAGTGATGCTTGTGAGATATTTAATGCAAAAGAAATCACATTTCTAGATATATTTTTAGTTGTGCTCTACATCAATAAAATAATGGGAAAAACTTGCTATTTTCTGGAAGAGAGTTTATGAATGGTAGATGCATATCATTCAATTCAATTCTTTCAAAGTAATTCTTTCAATTCTTTATTTGTCAGAAGATCTTTTACAAAAGATCTGAAGACTGAAGACATGCCAATTGGTACATGAGTAATATAACATAGGTAACCTATTTACAGCTGAAAGCAACCAAAAGGCTGTGTCCAATTTTAAATATTTTAAGAATTTCAAATGTGCAAGCATATTATAAATTCTACATGCATCCCAGTTCTTGTGCTCATGACATTTTGCATGGTAAGACTATCCTTCACTCCCTCTTTAACCATGGCCTGGGAATTTGATAGGTTATGTTTGGATGCAAACCATTGTGAAGAACACAAAGAGAATACAGGTGTGGAGTGAATGAGAGAGAGAGTGAAATTATGTACTTACACTCAACATGGAATGAACCACAGAAGAATAAATTTAATATGATGGCTTGCAAAAAATGACCTAACCATATGTATTTTTTTATAGACCTATTAGCAAAAAATGGGTTTAAAATATATTAGATACGAGAATTCACTGGGTTTACTTACGCTTTGGCTGTGGATAGCAGCGAGAGAATGGATCACCAGTGTATCCTCTTGGGCATGAACAAACTGGTGTATGGTTTATCACAGTACAATCTGCACCTTGTCCACATGAGCCAGGACATGGGTCACGGCACTTCTCACGGATACAGGCCAGATTTGAGCTACACTCAGGGCTGATGACACACTCTGGTCGGCAATTTGGAGGGCTTCCAATGTAACTTGCAATACAGGAGCAATGTGGAAATCCTGTTTCTTGTCGACATGTAGCATAAAGACCACATGGTGAGGGTATGCATGGATCCCTGAATTGAATCATTGTTTCAACTGGCTCTGCAAATAATTTAAGCATAATGTTTAATTACCCTCCTATACTTTGAAGGTAGTTGCAATCGGAGGCACAAATAGGATTTAGATTTACTCAACACATTCAAAGCAAAAAACTAATATCTTGTGTAAAATTCCCTCTTCATTCAAGGGTATTATTTTGTTAAGGAGGTAATTTTAATTTGTCCATATTTTGCTAGAAATTTTCAATTGCAAATTTTAAAAAAAAATAATATTACAATACAAACTTGTTCTAACAAGGTAAAACTAAAATTAAATGCCCTTTGTTTAGAATACATACATAGATACAATAATGTATAATAATAATATATTACCTTAGCAAAGACCATGATTTTTTTGAGATCTTATCCTATTTAGCTCATAAAAAGTTAATTCTATTTTATTGCCATCTATCAAAAAAGAGATTAAATGGCAAGTGAAATAAAATATAAAAAAACAGATGAGTACCTGGAATGGGATAACATCTTGTGAATGGATCACCGGTGTTTCCTGATCGACAACTGCATATGGGACTATGGTTTATCACTTCACACACAGCATTAATGCCACACTTGTTGATGCAAGGATCACCACACTTTCTGTCAATACAGGCCTTATTCCTGGGACATTCTGAGCTCACAACACATTCTGGTCTGCACCCAGGTGGACTGCCCACATAAGTAGGCAAACATGAGCAAATGGCTTGGCCATTCAACTCTCGACACTGACTATTTGGTCCACAGGGTGAAGGAACACATAGATCTTGTGGGTCAGGTTTGACTACTAAAATGAAAAAATCAACATTTGAGTAGGTCCACACAAATAAACCTCAACTTATCAACACAGATCAAGACTCATTATTTGAAGAACCTACCTGCCAAAGGTATGATGTTACAATATCTGAATGGATCACCAGTGTGACCTGGGTGGCAATAACATGATGGTGCATGATTGATCACTTGGCAGGCAGCATTCTGACCACATGTTCCTGGGCATGGATCTTTGCATTTGCCCTGGATGCAAGCAAGGTGTGAGGGGCAATCGGTATTTATCAAACACTCAGGTCGACAGCCTTCATAAGGATTGCCAATGTGGTCGGGAAGACAAGTGCAAGAGCCAGCATTGTTCTGCTCCCTACATACGGCATTAGCTCCACATGGTGATGGTGAACATGGCCTTTCTAATGGCCTTGCCTCGGGAGCTAA
This sequence comes from Calopteryx splendens, assembly GCA_002093875.1. Classification (NCBI taxonomy): domain Eukaryota; kingdom Metazoa; phylum Arthropoda; class Insecta; order Odonata; family Calopterygidae; genus Calopteryx; species Calopteryx splendens. Next base: position 492,364 of record LYUA01000116.1, read on the forward strand.
AAGGGGTATTATGTCCACAATTATTCATGAAAAATATTTATTAATGCAACAAAGATAATAAATAAAATATTTAGTTGTTCGTGGAAGAAAAAATACTAATAAGGATTTACTTTTGATCAAAACACAGAGATATAACTTCTAAAATAAAGAAATGAAAACAATTTTTTGAGTAACATGCCAAAAAATGCAAAGGAAATAATTAGTAAAATTTAGAAATAGGAAATATAAAACATAAAAAAATTAACCAACTAGTCTCATAATAGCAAGTTTTAATAGTTTTCTTTAATATCATGGTTAAAATGACAAAGGTTTTCAAATTTTTATCATGAATTTACTTAATCTAATACAATATTAAGAGCATGCATTTAAACTTTTGGAAATTTTCTACCTGAGATTGATATATTAAGTAAGTGAGGCTTAAATGAACGTTATGAACTCCTTACAACATTCAAGAAAATAGATACAAATGCACAAAATGAAGCATCTACTTGCAAAAATGTTAAACAGCCACCCATGTATTTCTACAAGTTCCTAAAGATGCAAGGCCATCATCTTAGTTTCAAATAAAGAGGTAAAATATACCAACCTTGAGGAACAATACACTGTGAGAAAGGATCTCCAGAGTATCCAGGCAAACAGATACAGTTTGGTGTATGGCTGACCACCCTACATTCGGCATTGCTGCCGCAAGTACCAGGGCAGGGATCTCGGCACTTTTGGTTCATGCATGCTAAATGGCTGGCACACTCCCCATTGCTCACACATTCTGGGCGGCAGGCAGGGGGCGAGCCAATGTAATCTGGTAGACATGAGCAAGTTGCTCCTTCATTTACAACTTTGCATTCAGAATATGGACCACATGGTGATGGACGGCATGGATGGCTGGGAATCACTGGCTCCTCCACTGGAGTTATAAAAATATATATATTTATAGATATATTTATGCATAAAAGTAGTTTTTTCATTGATAATTGTTTTTATGATATTTTTGGAGAAACGTTATACTCTTTTTTGCTACTTCTGACCATTTCCTCTCCTCAAATCACAAATTTAAATTCCCTGCCTGGATACAGCATGACTGCCCATTGACCATCCAATGATTACTAATACGTAGCAATACAGTCAACTGTACATTTAACTCTTAGTGCTTCCATGGACTGGAGTATGAAAATCATTTGACTTGTTGCTCTTTGTCATATTTATCGTGTGCAATTGAAGTATTTTCTGCTTGACTTGCCACTTCCCTCACACTAATTCCTCCTCACCCCAAAGTAAAACTCTGCCATATGGATGTAATGTAATTTATGGACTCATCCAAACTATTATAAGACAGCTTTCCACCAATGCTGAAGCACAATAATAAAAATATCGTACAACACATACATTTGGCAATGCTATACTGAATACTGAGATTATATGGAAAATGGTAGAGCATGAATTACAGGTTATGATGGGAATTGTCCTAAAATCATTCATTGAGTGAAAATCATATGATAGATCATTAAATACCTACTTCCCCAATGCAATCAACAGTATATTTGTTTTGAAGAGAGGTATAAAAATTTTTCCATTAGAATATTCCAAAGATTTTTGTAATGATATACATATGTATATACTCTATGTAATCTTGATAAGTTCCATATCATTAACATGACCTAACAGAATGATAAATACATTATTATTATTATTACTAATCATCAATGGATGAAGAGCCCAGAATTAAGTTCCCCCAAACAAAGGATCATGTCAATAATTTCCTTGAAAAACAGGAGCATCATAAAACTCAAGATAGCCCCTAAAATACCCTGAACCATTCCTGACTGGAGAAAACCTATGATATATATAGTCCATTTTTCAATCTGTTCATCAGCAAAAAAACTAGAAAATCCAGAGATGTCCCAAGACACAGGTAAGTTTTCATTTTTCTCTTAGTATTTTAAAGTTTTATGTAAAACTCCACAGGAATAGTCATACAGAAAAGCAATATGCTTCATAAAACAGAAATAAGATTTGACCCAGAAAGGTGGAATTACCTATGGGGTAGCATCTTGTAAATGGATTTCCTGAGTATCTTGCGGGACAGCTACAGATTGGACTGTGGTTGATCACTTGGCATTTTGCTTCAATGCCACAAGTTCCTCGGCATGGATCAATGCATTTCAGGTTGCTGCAAGCCTCATTCAAAGCACAGTCAGAGTTAACAATACATTCTGGCCTGCAGGTTGGAGGAGTGCCCATGTACCCTATCACACATGAGCAGACGGCTTGGCCATTGATTTCCCTGCATTGACTGTTGGGACCACATGGAGATGGGTTGCAAGGGTTGGTCTTGGCTGGGGCTGGAGAAAATGGGAGCAGACATTAGAGAACAAAAATATTAAAAAAGAAACAGAATTTACACAGTTGCCTAAACTAATTGCTCCAGAGATCACTGAGATAGTTTAATTTACCTGTTATTGGATTGCAGGACAAGAATGGATTTCCTGATAACCCATTAGGACAGGAGCAAGATGGAATGTGGTTGATGACATCACAGCGAGCCCCCTGCCCACATGTTCCTAAGCATGGGTCTGAGCAATGATTTTTAATGCAAGCCTTATCTCTGGGACAATCACTACTGAGAACACATTCAGGTCTGCATCCTTCATATGGATCACCTCTGAAGTCCTCTATGCAGCTGCATACTCCATCCAGACACTTGGCATTTGGTCCACATGGTGATGGGTTGCATGGATCAGTGTGAACTGGTTCAGCTGCTAAAAGTGGTAAGTACATTTGGTTTTACGGTTACACTCAACTGACAATGGATCAGGTATTTTTCAGGAAAACATGCAGAGAGCTCCAAAGTAAAGCCACTAACATGACAGCTAAATAAAACATGAGAGTATCTTTATAAATGAATCATTATTCATTTGTTAACTTACGTTTTGGTGGTTGGGGATAGCAGTTTGTGAATGGATCACCAGTATATCCCCTAGGACAGGAGCACACTGGAGTATGATTTATCACAGAGCATTCAGCCCCTTGCCCACAAGAGCCTGGGCAAGGGTCACGGCATTTCTCCCTTATGCATGCACGATTTGCACTGCATTCTGAACTGATGACACACTCTGGACGACAATTTGGTGGGCTTCCAAGGTAACCATAGTTACATGAGCAAGATGGAAATTCACCCACAGCCTGACATACTGCATTTGATCCACAAGGTGATGGAAAACATGGATTCACTGGTGGCGGTACTTTGACAGGTTCAGGGGCTGTTAAAATATATAGAGGTAAGAAGAGTAAGAAATGAGATTTGATTGTCACTTCATAGGAGTCAAATAAATAATTTATGTATAATGAGGATATGCAGTTTCAGTTAAGAATGACCAGGAATTATCTCTTCAAATTGTCTTGCAAGAAAACAGATTCCCAACAATCTCATTCAAAGTTTACAGGTGGATGATTACTATAAAACTGATTTCACTTTGCAGATGATAAGTCATATTTGAAATCTTTCTTCGAATTATTAAATCTTAAAATTGATTTCAAATTTCAAAATAATTTGCACTCATGGCATTTATGTATTTTAATTCCAGTTTGTTTACTCACGTGGTATGGGGTAACATCTTGAGAATGGGTCACCAGTGTGTCCCTCACGGCAGCTGCAAATAGGGCTGTGGTTTATCACCTCACAGCGTGTGAACTGGCCACATGCCCCTGGGCATGGATCTACACATTTCCTTGCCACACAGGCCCTATTCTGAGGACATTCTGAGCTCACCACACATTCTGGTCGACAAGATGGTGGGCTTCCTATATATTCTGGCAAACATGAGCACACAGCCTGTTCATCCCGTTCCTTGCACACTGAATTTGGTCCACAGGGAGAAGGTGAGCAGGGTGTAGGCAAATGTCCAACAGCTGCAGAGAAATTGAGATGATATGTATCAGACAACAAGCAAATGATAAATCAGTTCATCACAATATTCAAAAAATATTAAATTCTTAAAATGGATTCTAATCAAGTCCAAAATATTGAACTGATACACATTTTCCTCCAACTTTTATTGAAATTTCAATGAATATTGTTGATCTGTGGTATCTTCACTTTAACACAACAAAAGTAAATTAATATATTTAAATCTTATTTAGTGTTTCTTTCAATGCAAGTTAAATTTAAGACTGTATATAAATCCATTGAGCTTTCCAATGAGTTAATCTCAAAAATTGTTTAATCTTTAAAAGATGGTTTTTAATCCACGGAGTACCTCTCAATGGCTGAGAATTTAAATGGCCAAGGTTTGATCAGTAAATATTGAATAATCTTCCTTATTGACCCAATGAAAATAATTTTACGCTTTTAAGCTAATTAAAAACAAGTAGTGTCTTAGTGGTTACTTTAGGTTCTGCACAGTTACTGGCAAAAAACATTTAATGGTCCCTTTAGGAAATGTACAGATGATAAATATCTGAAAAATATTCCCTTGTTTCATACAAAAGTACTACTTGTCTCCCTTACAATTTCTTTTCACTAAATAAATAGTTCCATGACATATTTCAACAGGCCCATATTACCTTCTAAACTCATCCTTTCACTCTTTTAAAATAGGCTTTCTGGATTATGGCTATCCCAAAAGAAATCAATCATGTCTAAAAAAACTCTTTCCTAATTGGATGTCTAGTAAACACAAATACAATGAAACATACTTTTTTTCATATCTTATTCATGAACATGCACCAGCCTTTTCCATCAAATATATAGATAAAAAGTGCTCATTAACAAAGCATTTTTCCTAGAGAATGGTGCCTGTATTTTGTGTCTAGCTAAACAGAAGTCTGAGGTAACTGTTGAGTATTATTTACCAAAATAAAGTGGATTCCATTCTCAGCACACCCAAGTGTGTACCTGGCTTTTAATTCTTTCAGAAAGTTGAATATGGCTTCATTAAACAATCCCATCTGATGAGTCAAAATCAATAATCTTAAGCATTTGCAATTTCATTGTGACTAAGGTATTCTGTGGCTACAATAATGGACAACAGGCCTAAAAATATGTAGACTAAAACTGATACACTTACGTTCAGATATTACGGGTGAGCAGAATCTGAAAGGATCACCGGTGTAGCCATGTAGGCAAGTACACGATGGCAAGTGATTGACGACTCGGCACTCAGCATTTTGTCCACAAGTGCCTGGGCATGGATCCTTACACTTGTTTTGTATGCAAGCGTAAGATGAAGGGCAATCACTGTTGAGTGTACACTCAGGTCTACAGCCTTCATAAGGATTGCCCAAGTAATCCGGTAAACATGTGCAGGAGCCTGCATTGTTTTGCTCTCGGCAAACAGCATTGGCTCCACAGGGTGATGGTACACATGGATTGATTTGCTCAAATGGCCTTCCCAAAGGTTCCACTGAAATGAAGTAAATATTATTAAAATAATTTGATGCTTTCAGATAAATCAAATGTGAAAAGGCAAAGGACATTAAAAATTATTGATTAAACAATTTCAGGCCTAAAAACATTTTTTATGATAGCACCAATTTATGGAAAAGTAATATTTGCTCACAACACACAAATGAAATGATTAGTTTAGAAATTTTGTTTCATTTTTTAGTACAATGGTACTTTCTTGGTCGATGCTTTGTTTCCATTATTTTTTTTACTATTTTGCGATTTGACTATTGTTAAATAGTATCAGTAAATCAGACAAGAGGACCCACTACAATATATTACAATGCATTCTTTGGATTCAAGATCTTAAAAAGGTTTCTGTGTTGCGGTCATAACACTATGCCATTCTAAACCACCAAGGGCCAAAAAAGGGTTAGTACGTACATGGTTGAGGCCTGCACTGTACGAATGCATCACCAACAAAGCCAGCTGGGCAGAAGCAATTTGGAGTGTGGCTGATCACTCGGCACTCTGCATTAGCCCCACAGGTTCCTGGACATGGGTCAGAACACTTTTGGTTGATGCAGGCCAGGTGGCTTTGGCATTCACTGTTGCTGACACATTCAGGACGACAACTGGGAGGGGAGCCACGATATTCAGGGAGACATGAGCATGATGGACTATCACCAACCACCCTGCACTCGGCATATGGTCCACATGGTGATGGCTGACATGGGTTTACAATTTTTGGTGGTTCCTCCTCTGTAAAAGTAATAATAAGTCATGAATATTAGGACACACATTCAGGAGAAATTGGGACCTTGACTTGAGTTGAAATGAAGAAAGATGTACAACAAGGATGCATAATGTCACCATAGCTGCACAATGTTATATGGATAAATGAGTGAGAGCTAAATGAATGGATAAGGCATGTGTAATAATTGGAGATGTAAATGTACCCATCCACTTATATGCTTAAAATGCAGTATTGCCGGCTGAGAGGCCAACCGATCTACAGGGAGCCTTGGGTACCTTTAGTGAGGCAACAAAGAGAATGGTTTGTTAGTATGTGTATCTAAAACTGAAGTAGTGGTGTTTGATATGGAGAATGGGAAGAGTGACTGCTTAATGAGTACAAATGGTGATATAATTGAATGAATGGATGGTTAACGAACATTTAGGTCATAATAGCAGCTGGCAGAATGTTTGTGAAAGATGGTAGGATATACGAAGAGAAGAAAAAGTGAGCAAAAGATAGCAGAAAGGTTGTGGGTAGCATGTGGAGTGTATTAAAAAAATTCATGTTATTCTAAGGAAACCAATATGACATTGTTCTCCCCATTACTACATATAATTGAAACTTGTCAGGACAAGCATAAATGTTGAATTAATGTCAAAGGTATGGGGTACTTGAGGGATGTTAGTGCTAAGAATAGGAGACATAGGGTGAGGAAGGAGTGGGTTATGAAAGAATGTGGATTAGATTTGCATATGTATGTAGTTGAAAAGACTCTCAAGACAATGAATATTTTGAGTCTCAGGAACATAGGGATATGTATGAATGTGACAAAGGCGAAAGCATGCAAGGAAAGGGCAGTATGGAGGCAATTGGCAAAACAGAGGAAATCCTTGAAATAACATGAAATGAGGCTTTTTTTACTTTACCTATCCCAAAACAGAACACCACAAAGAGTATGGATACATGCAATCATGAGTTAATAAATCATCTAGATAATAATTCACCCAATCCCATCTGATCTTTTTTTTTCAGTATAATCATCTTATTGAGCTGTGCACAGTATTTTAAGAAGAACTGTAGAAAATACATACATAATTGAGTATGTAAGATTTTTCAAGGTGTGTGGGGCATTCTTTATAATAAACATACAACAAAAATTATATAGCTGGTAATTACTGGTAGTTAGGAAAGATAGATGGTGATGAGGGGAACCTAGTTAAATGCAAGAAGAGCAATATATCCTCACCTCTTGGATGACACCTAACAAAAGGATCTCCAGTAAAATGTGGAGGACAACTGCAAATAGGATTGTGGTTGACAACCTCACAGCGTGCACCTGTGCCGCAAGTGCCGGGACAAGGATCGCGACACTTCTGATTGGAGCAAGCCTGATTTTGATTACATTCTGAGTTGACCACACATTCAGGGCGACATCCTGGTGGAGATCCTATGTATTCTGGCAGGCATGAGCAAACTGCCACATTGTTCAGCACCCTACATTGGCTGTTTGGCCCACATGGTGATGGATTGCAAGGTTGGCTGATCAAGGGTTCTGGGGGTAGAAAAAATTTAAGTTACACATTACGTATTAAGGATAAGTAAACACTGTTTTCTGATAATACTTTCTATAGTAGTATGTAAACAGTATTTTAATGTATAGGTTAGACATTTCAATTTTACAATGTAGAAAAATATTATGTAGTAAAATAGCAGTAAATACCATTTCAGTACCAGAAATAAAAAAACCTCTTTCCTTACCTTGGAAATGCCGGCATATTATGAATGGGTCACCAGATGTACCAGGAGGACAAGAGCATATGGGTATATGGTTTGCCACAACACAATTGGCTCCCTGGCCGCACGTTCCCGGGCAGGGGTCAACGCATTTCTGCCTCAAACATGCTTTGTTTCGAGGACATTCTGAGTTTATAACACACTCTGGACGGCAGCCAATATATGGGTCACCTGAATATTCAGGTATGCATGAGCAGACACCATCCCTGCAGTTAGCATTTGGACCGCATGGAGATGATGAACATGGGTCTACAGCAATTGGCTCTTGCACTATGGGAAAATATGATAAAACATTGTAAGCTGTGATAAGTAATTATTTTTAAGATTGAAATGAATACATTACTGGTAAAGAAATAAATTCATGGCCCAAAAGAGTTTTCATATGTTGGTATGTTTCAAGTTGCCTGCTTGAACCTAAGGGGGGTAGGCAGTTTTATTATTCATAAAAGCTTACAGAAGATATCAACCATCTATGAATAAAGGAGACTATAGATTACACTTCAAATGTGAGTCCTTCTAATAAAAAAATCCACCCACTAGCTTTAGACCTACATTTCTGAAATGATTTATAAACCAGCACTATTATCACTGTAGTGTCGCTTCATTTCATTGTGATAATATTTCATGAATTGAAGTTCCTTAACATCCTACTTTCACAACTAACATTGTTATTATCCTGAAAGGAGATATATGGATCATGTACATCATTATTCATGCCAATGAGTTTAAATGTACTCATTAAAGTTGCTGTTAGAAACTTTTCCAGAAGCTTTTATGGTATCCATAACAAATTTATTGAGTTTCGAATTCTTATTACCTGATTTTAAGTTGAGCCAATAATCAAATTTACACTCCCCATACATACTTGACAAAATTTGCACATCATTTTCACATAACCCATTTCCTAAGTTAATACCTATTTTATATGGAGTAAAACCTGTGAAAAGTGCCCTTTCACTACACCTGCAGACAAATAGAATTCCATGAAAAAACCATTATCATAAAATCAGACACTTTTAATTTTTCACCTGTAATAAATAAAAAAAAAATTAAGGGTATTGACATTATATGTCATCTTAGAAAGTGAAAATATTTGACTTTTTAAAAGTGAAGGTAAATACCTATTTTAAAAATATCTATCTTCATTACACAATAAAATATATGCTCAGTACTGTATACTGCTCTCATTACTCACGCCACAGAACTCATACTGTAGTAATGGAATTTTCAATGACATTCTAATCCCTGCATGGGTGCCTATGAAAAGTGTTTCACAGGCATATTCATTCCTTCAAATAGAAGACTTTTTGGTAATGTACCTTTGATGGTGGGCAAATGGCAATGCTGGTTTTTCCCATCACTTTCCTGTATTCTCTAAAAGTTCAATCAAACCAATACTGGACACCCATTTTTTAGTGTGCAAATTTCTTCAGTAGCAGTTACCTTACTTCAATGACCTCCACTACACATGGAAGTTTTTCACAAATATTGGAGGTCCCACAAATACCAGACATAAGAAATGCAATACATTTGACTGACAGTATGGACACCCTAACACTTGAAAGATTTTTTCTTACCAGGAGGTTTTGGATAGCAATTCACAAATGGATCTCCAGTATAGCCTTGTGGGCATGTGCATATGGGAACATGATTGACAACACTGCACTGTGCACCAATGCCACATGATCCAGGGCATGGGTCTTGACACTTTTCTCTGATGCAGGCAAGGTTTGATCGACATTCTGGATTAAGGGTACACTCTGGATGGCAGCTCGGGGAAGTTCCATAATAACCTTGCAAACATGAGCATGACGGAACTCCACCAATGTTTCTACATTGAGAATATGGACCACATGGCGAAGGATAGCATGGGTTGATTCTTTCCTCTGACACAACAGGAGGTGGAGCTGGAAAGGTTGATTTAGGATGGATTAAACACTTGAAAATTATTATGGCAAATGAAATAAGTTAGATCAAGATCCCTCTATGCACATATGATGATATAGTACTTACGGGGAATGTTTTGGCATCTGTAGAAAGGATCACCTGTTTGGCCTTCTGGACAAGAGCATATGGGCACATGGTTGACCACTCTACAGAGTGCATTTTGTGCACATGTGCCAGGGCATGGATCAACACATTTCTGATTCACACAAGCTCGGTTCAAGGGACACTCTGAGCTGACAACACATTCAGGTCTGCACCCTGGTGGGCTTCCAACATAGTTTGGTAAGCAAGAGCACACTGCCTGATCATTAACCTTTCTGCACTGAGCATTGGGACCACATGGAGATGGATTACATGGGTCAGTGATGATTGGAGCCTCTGTAATAAAGCAATTAAATACATAATCAATAAAAATTTCAACTTGAGCATGAAAAGACAACAAACTACAAAATTCCATAATGATATTGAAGTATTTAATATGGAGCTCAAGATAAAAAGGATTATTAAAGACTTTGAAATGCAATTTTCCAAATGGGCATGTTAAAGAGATTTTAACATGCACAAATGTTGTGTGTATGCATATTAATAAATAGCACAAATCCATTTGCAGAAAACAAAGATACATATGAAAAAGTTATAAGGGAGAAAAATAAGCTCACATGACCTTAAATATATGAGTTTTATTTTGAATCATTAAAAATAAATACTCAAATTACCTTCGCGTGGAGTCAAGTGGCAATATCTGAATGGATCTCCCATATAACCAGGTCTGCAAGTGCATGAAGGTAAGTGATTGACGACCTGGCAGTCAGCATTCTGACCACAGGTTCCAGGGCAAGGATCTTGGCATTTACTGCTGATACATGCTTTATTTGATGCACAGTCTGAATTCAGAATGCACTCTGGTCTACATCCTTCGTAGGGATTACCAATGTACTCTGGTAGACAAGTACAAGACCCTGCATTGTTTTGTTCTCTACACACAGCATTAGCACCACAGGGTGATGGGCTGCAGGGCATTGGTCTCTCCTCTACAACTGGTTCTGTAATGAGGAGAATCACTCAGTTGGAATGAAGTATATTCGTGGAAATGAAAAGAAACATAATTTTCAGTAAATGAATTTGAGCATTAATAACCTTGCTGAATGTAGCAGTTAGAGAATGGATCGCCCACATGGCCAGGCAAGCAGACACAGTTGGGAGTGTGACTGACAACCCTGCATTCCGCATTGGCTCCACAAGAGCCTGGGCATGGATCACGGCACTTCTGACTAATGCAGGCCAAGTGACTGGAGCATTCACTGTTACTGACACACTCCGGTCGGCAGTTTGGTGGTGAGCCTCTGTACTCAGGGAGACAGGAGCAGGATGGACTGTCACCAACCACCCTGCACTCAGCATATGATCCACATGGTGATGGATGGCAGGGGTTGACAGATGGTGCTAGTGGAGTGTCAGCTATTGAAATTGATAGGATAATGAGAATTAACTAAAATAGTCATATAATCAATGGAAAATTAGGTAAAATACTATGTAATAAATTCAGGAATCACAACTGTCTTATCCCCAAAATAAATAAGTACATACATGCATTAGAAAGGTACTAAAATACTGTACCATTATGGTGAGAAAAATAGAAATTACTGTCCAGCCCACACCTCAAAAGAAGGTGGAGGACAATATTAGGCAGTGACAAATGTCTGCTGAGTACTGATTAAACAGGCTGTGGCAGAAATACTTACGCATTGGGCTGCATCGAATGAATGGATCTCCAGTGTACCGTATTGGACAACTACAGATGGGATTGTGGTTGATGACTTCACACCTGGCTCCAACACCACATGTTCCCAGACAAGGATTTCTGCACTTCTGGTTGCTGCAAGCTTCATTCTGACTACAATCTGAATTTACAACACACTCTGGACGGCATGTGGGAGGACTTCCAATATAGCCAGATACACAAGAGCAAACTGCCTGATTGTTAATTTCACGGCACTGACTGTTTGGCCCACAAGGTGATGGCTGGCATGGCTGTGATACCTGTGGTTCTAAATGAGAAAGTAAAATAATACCTGGATTAGCTTTTCATCATAGTTTCACCTGATTCAAAACAAAATGCTTCTAAAAGGTATCTTACAATAAAGATAGCTAATATTTACCATGATAATATTAACTCCTGATTTAAACATTTAAGAAAAAAATAAAATATATGTAATCTAATTATTTCTTGCTAACTGGAGAATTCTACATCTCTCTCTCTCTTGGGCCATTTATTTCATCATGAATGATACGTATTCAATTATTATTCCACAAAAGTTTGAGGAAGTATGAACACATTACTCTTACATCATGAAAAGTCTCATTTTTAATAGCATTTTCTAGGAAAGGTGTACTTGGTACGTCAGAATTTTCTTTATTTTGCTCTTTCAATGCTTTTGGTGATCCATGAACCCTCAGGATCCCAGCTTGTCATCAGGTTTCCCAGGTGCAAAACCACCTGAGATAACACAACATCCATGCCTGAGATGGGGCTCAAACCCATGACCTTTGGGTTAGCAGGTAGGCACATTGCACACCTACATAACCCCACCGGATATAATGTGATGTCAGGAAAATTAAGAGTGAATGAAAATCTAAATTGTATTCAGTTAGTGAAGTAAACATATAAGGTATTTAGAAATCAAATATCTATGTGAAATGGAATAAAATGAATTATAATATAAGATATATGTACCTTGATATGGCCTGCAGTCAACAAAAGCATTCCCAGCATAGCCCTGCGGACAACTGCATATTGGTATGTGGTTCGCAACTTCACATCTTGCATTCTGCCCACATGTTCCTGGACATGGATCAACACATTTTTGTTTCACACAAGCCTTGTTTCTTGGACAGTCAGTACTCAGAACACACTCTGGTCTACAGCTAACATATGGATCCCCTCTGTACTCAGGCAGGCATGTGCATATTCCATCATGGCACTGTGCATTGGGACCGCATGGTGATGGATGGCATGGATCAGATGCAACAACAGGTTGTTCAGCTGAAAACAGGAAATGTTTTCTTACACATGGGTAGATCATTGACTGATCATTCAAAAAAGTAACAGACAATTGGGCACTTCTGCGTTAACAGAGGGATTATGGCTTGACATGTATGTAGTTCCTAAGCATGATTTATGCTTCAGGTATAATGATGGTGCTATTATCACCAGTTTAATCTATACCTCTGTGGAAGAGAGATACCAAACCCAACATACTGCAACATTGTCAATGCCCCACTAACCTAATGCTGCCAACCTAAGTAAATTTTAGGTGACTATCTAGATCTGTTACCTTTTACAATGGCCTAGATATGTTATTAATTATTGACACAGTTACAGACCATTAGATAAAATTTTGGGTACAAATTTGAAGTCAAACTGGATTAATGGATCATATTAATAATATTTTGTGAACTGCACTGGTATTTTATTATTTATATTTTTAATTACATTTATGATCCACCATTACTAGTTAAAACAATGATAAATAATGCTAGTTCATTCATATATTCAGGGCCACCCACAGGGGGGGATGTATAGCGCAAGTTGCGCCATAGAAAAAAATTTTGGGGGGGAATAAAAAAATTGGNCCTCCGTTACCCATACTCCATTGGACAGGCTATCAAATTATTACCTGGTAAGTAGCTATATACCAACGGGGGTGGGGGGGGAGGAGCTGTTGGTTTTGGGGGGGAATATGCCATCAGCATTGGGGGGGATGGGCACCCCTGCATATATTAGTACATATTTCAAAGAGAAATTAATTTAATGGCTTGAAGATGGTTTTTGCACGATTAATTCCCCTTTAACTCAACATTATGCCTTTTCCTCAAGTTACATATCTTCAAAAATTAATTTTTCTAGTGCATAAAATATGCAAGCATGAAAAGTAATGGTTAGAATATAATTTTTTATAATAATTTAATTTGACTAATCATCATAAGGCGACTGTGCAATAACCATTGACAACCTCAGTGATTCCCTTTTATCATGAATATTTCATGGTATTGTGTAATTTTTCTATGCTTGGATTTGAAGTATTTAATAGAATGATGTTGATGAAAAATTAGTAAGTATACAGTAGTATTTATAAATACTATTTTCTGCATTAAAGAATATATGTATATGTACAAGGAAAAGTTTGAGCCATGAAATTTACAACACTGTCTCTTCCATATTTTTCTGGTGTGAATGATTTAGATATTAGTCATCATCATCTAACAGAACCGGAAAAGTATCACGATTTTTTAAAGAGGATCTGATGAGTATTTTACATGGAAATAAGTATTTTAAAAATATTTCTTAAGGGCTTGCCTTTTCTTACCACCTAAAAACTCATGATCATCATCTAGCAGAATAGAAGGTTCTTATTTTTTTGTAATGGATACAACTGACTGATAAGAATTAAGCCCAACAGAAAATACATGTGCACAAAAATATTCATAAACGATAATTAGGAGTTGAAACCTACGTTCTGGTGGCTTAGGGTAGCATCTTGAGAAAGGATCTCCAGTGTATCCAAAAGGGCAAGTGCACATTGGTGTGTGGTTGAGGACAGTGCATTGAGCACCCTGACCACAAGAGCCAGGGCAGGGATCTCTACACTTCTCCCTCATACAGGCCCTATTGCTAGGACATTCTGAATTAATTAGGCATTCTGGTCGGCAGTTGGGTGGACTTCCTATGTAACTAGGCTGGCAGGAACATGACGGTGATCCCCCAATATCACGGCACTCAGCAAATGGACCACAAGGTGAAGGCACGCAAGGATGAGGCACCACAGTTGGCTGCCGTGGTGGAGCTGGAAAAGTGTTAAATTGAAAATGAAATAGTGTAGATCAACCATTTTGCAAACTTCATTTCTCTTTCCACATTACCTCAAACAAAGAATGACCTTTCAGACATTGAATCTACTCACTTGAAATAGGGTTGCACCGCGTGAAAGCATCACCTGAGTAGCCAGGCAAGCATACACAAATTGGACTGTGGTTTATGACTTCACACTTTGTGTTTAGACCACAAGGCCCTGGACAAGGATCTATGCACTTCCTGTTCAAGCAAGCCTTGCTTTGAGGGCATTCAGTGCTTACAATACACTCTGGTCTACATCCGGGTGGACTTCCAACATAAGTTGGAAGACATGAACAAACAGCTTGCTCATTGATTTCTCTGCACTGACTGTTGGGTCCACAAGGCGATGGGTTGCAAGGATCATTCACTAAAATAGCTGATTTCAAAATAATATAAAAAATGTCTCATTATAACTGACAAATGACAAAAAATACATGAATTGAAAGCTTTTCATTACGATATATTAGAATGCACAAAACATGTTTAGTACAATGAACAGATGTGTAACAGTTTCTCTGAAATACTGCTACAATTACAGCAATGTACAACCTTCTGTAAAAATTTTATTTTTTTACACTATAATTATGAGTAAAAAAATATTGCTAGTGTTGTAGTGTAACCATCGTAGGTTGGTACCCCTGTGCTAGCAGTGATGGTTGGCCTCCCTGTAGTCAGGCACTTCCGAGTTTTTCCAGAAGTTGGTATGTTGATATGTGAATATTATCATGGTGAAGAAATGAAAATAAATGTATGTTCTAATAATCCCTGTGAATCATTTTGGAGTTTCATTATATAGAAGACTGACCCAATGAACAACGAAACATACAACAGCTAGTTATTATAAATTGATAGCAACAAAAGGAATAGAAGGTAGCATATCAAAGTTAGTCAAATTTGAAATCACTGATAAAACAATGAGACTTAATGCTCTACTACACTTGAGATCTTGTTTTACTCTACTTTGGTTTGACCCAACTAAAACTTGAAATAGTGGTTTAAATGATGGAATGTTGTCAAAAATATAACTCGACCTCAATAAAGAGATGCCACAATTGCCAACAATTAATATTACCCATTTCCATGATCAAATTTATAATAATGATCCATAATATTATTCCCTAATCATAATTTTAAAAATCCAGGTAATAATTCATGGAAGTAAGATATTTGAATTAAAACCAGCATATTATTCCACAAATGTAAATAATCAACCACAAAAAAATTAATCTGTACAATGATTTGATTTTAATTCTAGAAACGGGTAGGCATATTCTATCAAACAAAGCTAAAATCAATTTCATTAAAAATAAAATTAAGATAAGTAGGTATCAATAAAAAGTATCTGAGATCTACAAGATACAGATTGCTTACCTGATATAAATTCATAATGACAAACACAAAAACAATGATTGACAGAACAAAATGTTTTGAATGAAATTAATATGCATAGAAACAAAAAATACTTACGTTCAGCAGGAGTGGGGCTACAATGTCTAAATGGATCTCCAGTATACCCTGGATAACATGTGCAAGATGGCAGGTGGTTAACAACTTGACAATTTGCATTTAAACCACATGTTCCAGGGCAAGGATCTTGGCATTTCTTTTGCACACAGGCTCTTGAAGATGGACAATCAGAATTGATGATGCACTCCGGTCTGCAACCTTCATAGGGATTTCCAAAATGATCCTCAATGCAAGAGCATGAACCAGCTCCATTCTGTTCCCTGCATATAGCATTAGCCCCACAAGGTGATGGATGGCAAGGCATAGATATTTCTTGAACAATTGGAGCTGTGAATGAGTCATTAACAGACATGAAATGGAGAAAATACAAAATATACAACTAAGAATATCTAAAATCACAAGGGCCACAAAATAAGACATTTTCAGTATTCTAAGGCTAAATGTAACAATAACGGCCATGTCACACCAAAGTTATCCAAAAACAATATTATTTAAACTTAAAAAAATTAGGTGATTCATTGCAAATGCAATTGGAAACAAAATAATCAGACATAATAAACAGTATAAAACGACACACACAATATAACACACTTGACTTATTTTGCTAACTTTTTAATTATCATAAAATGTAAGGGAAAAAATAAATAATAGTTTCAACATCAGTCTTATTATGTAAAAAATACAACATAACTCTTTAAGTCCATCAACGTAAAAAATAAATAAAATATATTCATAAATTAACCAAAAACGGTAATGATATGCGAGGAAAATTTTAAGAGCCTTTACAATTTAATTACAAATCTCAGTTACTATCATGGCAAGATGCAATACAATTATGTGTAAAAAAGTAGAAAATAGGTATATCATCAAAAATATCTTCACACCCTAGAAAATAATATCTAATCCACATAGTCACTGCAGTTGAACCAATAAAAGAATCCTGTAGAATGTGTTGTAACAGATTCAACAAGATTCTTAGATTTAAAAAAAAACTTAACCCTAAGAGGTATTAACTATAAGGTAAATATCACCTAAGTCATTCAGGAACTTCAAACAATTCAACATTAAATGTTGAGGAAGGCATCATTCCATTGACTCATAAATTAAAGTGCAAATTACGACCAAGAAATTCAGTTTGTTCACTAAGATCACAATATCACATGTTGTCTAAACTCCCAAAACATACCTCTCTTGGATATTGAAAAGATACCTGAGCCAGAGCAGGTGTTCAATATGCTATGGAACACCACAATAAGGAAGTAGTAATTGCTATTAATTACTAATATATATACAAAAATTAAGAACAATGGCAATAACTTAAAATAGAAAAACATACAAAGAATATGCATGTGCATGCAATTCCATGCATTAATATCAACAAAATAGCAATAGAAAGACATGCAACGGACAAAATATCACCAAAGGACTTAAAATAAAATGCACATGCAGAGAATGTGATAAAAAATTCAAAAATGAAAGTAGAAAAAAAGAACACAGTGTACTTTACGAAAAAGCAAATAAAGGACAAAATTTTTTTACCCAGAAAACTGTGATGAAAGACAAAAAAACACAAAAAACAATGAGAGTGAAAAAGAGAATAGGTAAAACAACAAAAACTGGAGAAAATGATTAAAAAATCTATTAAACTGGAAAAAGAAAAAATATTAAACAAACCATATTTAATCAACATTTAAACAATAAATAGAGAATAATAATGAAAAACATAACTTATTGCAGAGAATTTAAAAAATAGCAAAAACTTGTGAAAAGTATAAAATTTATAAAAAAAAGAAAATTTGAAAGAGATAAGATTTCAAAATATGCATTGAAATTGATCACATTTTATGAAAAAAATGGACCAGAAGGAACCATCAAAAAACAAAAGGCAATATGATAAAAAAAATATTAAAAAATATTGACAGAAAACTTTAAAACATTACTGAAAATTCTATAAAAAAAGGGACTTAAGGGATAAAATAAGGATTAACAAAATAAACTAACCTTGCTCAACAGAACACCTGACAAAGGGATCACCTGAAAAACCAGGTACGCACACGCAAGATGGGGAATGGGTTATAACACGGCACATCGAATTTTGACCGCAACTACCAGGACAAGGGTCCCGGCATTTTTGACTCATACAGGCCAGGTGGCTCGAGCATTCGCTGTTGCTGACGCACTCGGGACGGCAG
>LYUA01000116.1:529543-557863 GCA_002093875.1 Calopteryx splendens
ATTGACAAAAGACGAAATTAATTAATTAATATTTAGTACTTTAATAAATGTGTAACAAGTATTTTTTCCTAACTTCATGGCATGCACTTGGCAGTTTTCACACAGTCTACCTGCAAAAGGCTGGCAGCAAAAGGGTTAAAGAAAATAAAATAACCAAAAATGAAGAATTTAAATTAGTAGAAAAGTAATTTTACTGATTAGAACGATCAGATGAAATTGTTCCCGGTCTATTTTTTAATGTTACATAAGGTCCACTCAAGCTATTAAGGATTTCTTCCAAGCCAGAGAAACATTTTATAATTCACAACCCTGAAAATTAGAGGATAAGGTTTGATCTCATCCCAGAGGCATCGAATTCTTTTACCAGTCCCAGAAAGTGATTTGATCAGAACAGGCAAAATGATGAATTCCTTTTGGGAGATCTGGAAAAATATTTTTTTTAGTTTACCAAAAACCTAAAATGATGTTTTTTTTAATTTTCCTGATGTGCACATGTACATACACTTATAGATAAACCTATTCATGCTACTTAAATACATACATATTTATATTCAGATACCATGACATTCAAACTCTCTGCATAACTTAAACAGTTCAAGACCATATTTGATAATCCTAAGAGGCACATACAAATTCAGATAACTTTACAAATGCACACAAAAAATAAACAACTGGTAAATTAATAATACATGTATTTCTAAATGAAAATAGATAGTATGAGGTAGCAGCCATATGGTTAATTAGGGAATTTGTGTGGTAAAAAATGCTATATGAAATGGGGAAATGACCTCAGAAGTGTTAAGTGGATGAAAATTGAGATTATGGTTGAACCCTGGAGATCACAAAATTGGGAACTAGTTTACTTTCAGGAATAGTAAATAATTACTGGCATCAAAGTTTATTATTTTTTTTCTAATTTTAAGCTCATCGCTAAATTAAGTTATTCTCCTGATCATGTTTAAAATCCATCCCCTCCATATAATTCTCCATTTACTTATCTCCCCACATCCTGATGCATACTTTTAAAAAGTGAACACTCATTACCTCCACCCTTATTTATTTCATGACAAGTAGTCTCAAATTCAATGCTCATTATGTGGCGTGGCATAAAACCAGTCTCAGCCAAGTCTCTCTCCCTCATGCTGCAGCTGTATTATCTCATTCAATAAATCAATGAGAGAACTTTACTTATGTTTTCAACTATTTAATTTGTTTCAATATTTTATTGCCCTGCTTAAAAATTATAAGGAATACTAGCGATATTAGTTAACTTAAACAGTTTCTTGTCATTCTTGTGGGTGTTAAGTGTGAGGTCTTTATTAGATCAGTAGTATATTTTGTTAATTATGGCTTCGCAACTATTGTTCTAGCCTGGATGCACAAGAGATAATTACATTCAGGAAGTTAGACAAAAAATAGAAAGGTCACCTCTCAAAAGAGTACACTGCACAAAGGGGTCTCCAGTGTGTCCCTTGGAGCACGAGCAGGTGACAGCATGGCCAACGACCCTGCAATCGGCACCAGAGCCGCATGACCCAGGGCATGGATTCTTGCATTTGTTCCCCATGCACACTAGAGAAGGAGGGCAATCTGGATTGATGACACATTCGGGTCGGCAATTGGGTGGTGCACCAACATGATCCTTAAGGCAAGAGCAGGCAGGATTGTTCCCAACATCTCGGCACTCTGAGTTTGGACCGCAAGGGGATGGTGAACAAGGATTTTCTATGATCACTGGCTCAGTAGGTGGAGCTGTATCAGGCAAAGAGAAAAGATATGAAATATTAAATATTTTTTGTACAGTAAATATAAATATTTTTCTACATGGGGATTAAATAAGATTTGTATGAGTAGGTAGGGACTTATAAAAAAATGGAAGAAGCCAGCTGAAAAGAAACCATAGTGAGAAGCTGTGGTACCAAATAACCTTCAGATTGTTAACAGTTAATGATGATAGGGAATGTTTTTTTGACTAATAATTAACAGACTACTGGGAAATGTTCAAACACCAAATCAAATATGAAGGAGATAAAAATGGATATTTCCAGAAATTACATTTATCAAATGGATGCACAAAAGACAATAGTAATAGAAAAATGTAGTTTGGTTTGGTACCTACAATAGGATTATTTTGCATGACTTTATGAAATTGTAAGTAGAATATGAATTACTTTTATCATCACATCCTTCATATTATTTCATGATGAGTTGAACCAGACTTGTTGATGCATTTCTTTTACAGTAAAACCTTTCCCTCCATTGAAATAATGAGGAAAACCAATATGGAGTCAACTATGTCACAGACAGCACAGAGTAAAATGACTGCATGTATAAAATATTATGCCAAACTACTTAAAGCGTAATAAAATAGTTATTAATAAATAATTAGTCTTTTAAAAATTATCTAACATGACAATAAGTGATAAAGGATGATCATAAATACTAGTGAGGGGTACTTACGGGGTAAGTGGTAGCAGCTCTTGAATGGGTCTCCTGTTTGGCCTGGTCGGCAGCTGCAGATTGGACTGTGGTTTATCACTTCACACCTTGCACCAATCCCACATGATCCAAGACATGGATTAGTGCACTTCTGATTGACACAGGCCTTGGAAATAGGGCATTCAGAGCTAACAATGCATTCTGGTCTGCATGATGGAGGGCTTCCAACATAGCCAATGATGCAAGAACAAACTCCATGACCATTGACGGCACGACACTGACTGTTTGGACCACAAGGTGATGGAATGCATGGGTCTTCTGGATCTCTGGAGACATCTGAAGGATTAGGGAAAATATGCTTTATATTTGCTTATGCTATGAATACAATTATTGTAAAATTTACTATAATGTTAAAAGTTAAGTGTAGTAAGACCTCAATTTATGTTTTCTTCATTTATTTTCATCTTGATATAATATCAATGAGGACAAGTGAATATTGGAGAGTTTTCTCCATTTCTTAAATAAAAAAAATGTCCTAATGAAAACAATAAATTTTTCCAATGATAAAAAATTCAGTACAAATTCATCATCCTTTGAGTATATTTAAAAAATATTTCATGTTTTAATGGTCATGGTTTGGTACAGAAAATACTGTTGTTGCACACAATTGAAAATTAATAAATCTGGAGAATCCAAATTAAAATTTATGTTGGAAAAAAATAAACCCTGAAGCATTACCATGACAAATATCTTTACTACAGGCCTTTTCACATTTTATAAAACTTAAACCAATTAGTCAATGGATTGCGTGATAATAACCTTTGGGTTCTGGACGACAATGAGAGAATGGGTTGCCAGTGTACCCCTCTGGACAGAAGCATACAGGAATATGGTTGACAACATCACATTGTGCATCGAGGCCACAGGTTCCGGGGCATGGGTCCACACATTTGTTTCTAACGCACGCCTTGCTCCTTTCACAGTCTGACCCAAGGACACACTCTGGACGGCAGCCTTCATATGGGTTACCAATGTATTCACGAGAGGAGCATTCACAATGAGCAGCTGATCCCTGGATGGTGCACACAGCATTTGGTCCACAAGGTGAAGGAAAGCATGGATCATCTCTGACTGGTTTTGCTGGTGCTGAAAGAAAATTAAAATTAACATCATTATTAATGTGATGAAAGAGCAACTTTTCATAGCATTAAATTTTATTGGCTTGAGAGATAATCTAATATACTGAATTTCACAATTAGTTATCCTCAAATTTCAATGAATATAAGTCCTCTTTTAGTCAAAATAATGGCTATAAAAACTGTTTGAGGAGTGTTCTTGATGGCTAAGAGAGAAAACTTGTAAATTATCAAGAGGTATTTGTCTGCCAGCAATGGGAAATGGGTTGGCCTAAGAGTTTTTACTTATTTTATCACATTAAATTCAATTATTCATATGAGGTTAAAGTTGATTTAAAATGTGCAAAATTTCAAGATAGTGAAGTACATTAGCTTGTTAATTCCTTCAAACATACCTACCCCACAGTATAGTGATCAATTCTGGATTTCTAAGTCTGAGATAAAAGTGTTTTTCATGTAAAGGAAGTAGACAACTTTCCTCTAATAGGTTAGGTATGTCAAAACAGATGTCATTTTGGATGCAGGTAACTCACAGTTGACATTCATTTTTTTACAAATGTAGGACTTCAGAGTTGGGGGTACATTCTGGTCAATATGGTTCTTATGCTCAGTATGTATATAATTTGAGCACTCCTTTACTCATTATAAATGCAATGAAAATGTGAGTTGGCATTGCAGAATATTATTTTAGTAATATATGAGACCCAAAATAGTAGCACTCAAGTAAGAAGTCTACTCTATTAGCCTTCTTGAATTCCTTTACATGGTTTTCATTAATTGAAACGTACAATGATGAATAATTTCCAAATGCTTGCCTACTAATTCCGATGTGCATGGGCATACTAATGACTGTCAAATGCTTTCCAAAATTATGGAAATGGGCTCAAATAATTTAAAATTACTTACTTTTTGGTATTGGTGAGCACTGAATGAATGGGTCTCCAGTATATCCTGCTTCACAAGTACACACAGGAGTGTGATTTATCACGCGGCAGCTGGCATCAGCACCACAAGATCCAGGGCATGGGTCTTGACAATGATTCTTGATGCATGCTAGTTGGCTTGGGCATTCTGCATTCAGCACGCATTCTGGGCGACATGATGGAGGGGTCCCGATGTAATTTGGCAAGCAGGAACATGCAGGGACTCCACCCAACATTCGGCACTCTGAGTTAGGTCCACACGGTGATGGTATGCATGAGGGAGGACGCTCTGTTTGTGCCTCAATGACTACAGCTACAGATGTGATAAGATAATAGATGATTTTAGAATTCACTAATATTCATATGCTGAGAAAGCTTTATCAGGACATGCTGTATTTACATCAGTTAAACCTACTTCAACTTACTTTGCCTGGTTTAATGTTTCCTATACTTTCAATCTTAATATTTTTAGGCTTTGAGCAGTATCTTACTTTAAACAAAGTGCATTTATATTAAATAGTTTAATATGCCTATGCAATTATTAATCCAAAAGGAAACTATGCATAAACTTACATATTAAAGGAATTAATTAAATTTATTCACAAATACTTACGAATTGGAGTGCACTGGTTGAATGGATCTCCCGTGAATCTGGCAGGGCATGCACATATTGGGCTGTGATTCCTAACAGAGCACTTGGCTCCAATACCACAGGTGCTCCGGCATGGATCACCACACTTTTGATTTATGCATGCCTTATTTGCTGGACACTCAGAGCTTACAATGCATTCAGGGCGACAATTTGGAGGGGTTCCTATGTAGTTCTGAAGGCATGAGCAGACTGCTTGTCCATTCACTGCACGGCACTGACTGTTGGGACCACATGGTGATGGAATACAAGGTTCCTTTGGTAGTTCCGCTACAAAAAAACATAAGAGAAGGTTAATCTTCATGAACGATTGACACACAGTATTGTGTAATATAACTCTCAAGATGAACACATGAGAGTTATATTTTTATAATGGAAGAACATGGTGTACAAGTGGTAGAGCTCTCATTAACAGTACCATTAAAAATTTTAATATGTATTTCAAGTTAATTTAATTTATTAATGCTCAGAGATAATATATCATTGAGAAAACAGAAGTTATTGATTCTTGCCAACATTTTTCAAGCATGTAGTAATTACAGATATGCTTCTACTATATGAAATAGTTCTTATAAAAGTAGGGAAGTGGAATGTTATATTAGGGAAGGGCAGAATCTAAAAAAATACCTAAATAAATGGTTCTAAGAATGGGAACACAGTATGGGCCAGAAACTGAAATTAAAATTGAGAATTCATGACAAAAATAGTTTTTAGTAGGCAGAATTAAAATTTATACTTACGTGTTGGTGGAATCTTTCGGCACAGGAAGAATGGATCACCAGTAAGACCTGGTGGGCAAATACATGTTGGTACATGCTTGATAACATTGCATACTGCATCGGTACCACATGTACCTGGGCATGGATCAGTACATTTGTTCATAAGACATGCTTTAGTTGAAGCACAATCATTGTTAGTCTCGCATTCACGTCTGCAGCCAGTATATGGGTCCCCTTCAAATCCAGGTCGGCAAGAGCAGGCTCCTGCTCCATTCTGCACTCTACACTCGGCATTTTTCCCACAAGGATCTGGGAAGCATGGGTCAGATACCACCACTGGAGTTCTTTCAGTTGCTGTCAACAAAGAATGAAAAAGACAAGTTGAAGAGTAATTCTGGAATGAGAAAAATAACAGCTTCATATTCTTCTCTGAGGTTGTCCCTGGAAAGCTTCAAAAAGTGTTTTTATGTTAAAAACATTTACCACCGATAATTATGCCATAACAAGGAAAATTAGCAGAATTTTATGTGTAACAAAAAATGTGAATGTTTGGTTAATTTAATTATTTGGTTATCCATTATAAGTAGTATATGCAAGTCTTACACTAGATTAAGGATTTTTTTGCATCTATGCTATGTAGCTATAAACTAAAGCCCTTACATGTAACAGCAATTGTACAGTGGTGCATTGGGTTTCCTGTAAATCCTGCGGAGCAGGCACACTTTGGAATGTGGTTAACCACCAAACACTGAGCATTGATTCCACAACGACCAGTGCAGGGGTCTCTGCATTTCATTTGTAAGCAAGCACGGTTATTGGGGCAATCAGTGTTCTTAACGCATTCAGGGCGGCAGTTTGGTGCTGTTCCCATGAAATTGGCCTGACAGGTACATGCAGGCCTTCCATCAATCAACCTGCACTCTGAATTTGGTCCACATGGGTTTGGCTCACACGGATTCTTCGGCCTTACAGTGGCTGGATTGATGAGTGGTGTACAGAACAGAGTTAGGTAAGAAAACAGGAAGACCAAGTGCATACTAACACAAAGAATATTACAGAGTCTATCAACAAGAGAAAAATTACAGTAAAAATTTAAGGCAAAGAAAAAAAGGAAACAGAGCAGATAAGTTTGTAATGCATAGCATGCAAGGCTAAATATAAGTGTAGAAATGATTTTACTGATAGCAATCAATGTATTTAACAGTGATTGGAAGTATATAAAATCCACAGATTATAAGAAACAGATACATGATTTCTCATGCTTCATTATTTACAATGATTAAAGATTGTATAAAAGATGTCTTACTGGTGATGAGAGGAAAGCAGCGCTTGAAAGCATCCCCTGTGTAACCTGGTAAGCAAGAACAAAGAGGTTTGTGGTTCACAACTGTACAACGGGCCTTGATACCACAGGTGCCTGGGCATGGGTCCATGCATCTTTGCCCTATGCATGCCCTATTTTGGGGGCAATCCGTACCCAACAGACACTCAGGTCTACATGTGGGTGGACTACCAATGCAACCAGGCTGACATGAGCACGCAGCTCGGCCAATGACATTGCGGCATATGCTGTATGGCCCACATGGCGACTGATGGCATGGGTCTACATTTTCCTTAACTGGTGCTGTATGGATCGAAAACAGGTGGTATTTTTGTAAACTCATCATATTTTTGAAAATGTCATTTCAATGTGCATAATATTGCATGCTCATAATATACAGCATTGTATTTGACAGACATGTTTTCTTTTGGAGTGATGTAATGCAAGTCAGACGTATCTATGTAATGGTATAAAATAAATCTTACTTTTTGTAATGGGTGTACATAATTTGAATGGATCACCCGTGAATCCAGGTAAGCAGTGGCAGTTAGGAGAGTGCTGTGTGACCAAACACTGTGCATTGATTGCGCATGTTCCTGGACATGGATCTGTGCACTTGTTTGAAAGACATGCCTTGCCTCTCGGACAGTCTGTATTTATGACACACTGTGGACGGCAGCCAGCATAGGGGTCACCAACATAATCGGGTAGGCAGGAGCAAGCTCCAGCACCCTGTCTTTCCCTACAAACAGCATTTGCTCCACAGGGTGATGGTATACAGGGTTTTAAGTTGTCAGATGGTATTAGTGCTGAAAACAGTCAGTGATTAAGATCAGCTATAACTATGCGTTATTACTGAAAGTATGCAGAAAAAGACTAGTTTG
The DNA here is from genome assembly GCA_002093875.1 of Calopteryx splendens. Taxonomy (NCBI): domain Eukaryota; kingdom Metazoa; phylum Arthropoda; class Insecta; order Odonata; family Calopterygidae; genus Calopteryx; species Calopteryx splendens. The sequence goes on from LYUA01000116.1 coordinate 537,615, forward strand.
AAGTTAGAGGCACTAAATTAGTGATTAAACTGTCAGTTGGAAATTAATCTCATTTTAAGTTCATCAAAGTAGTGAAATACTTTTAAAATGGTAATGGATTTAATTGGAAAAGAGTAGAGTAAGAATAAGTGCAGTGATTTTTTTATATGTTAAAAAATTAGCTACTGTGAAAGATTTTCATGCACAAATACATAACAGAAGTTGCTTAAGATGAATTTTCATGGTGAATAGGGAAAACAGATACTAGACATACAGGCTACTTAAGAAATCATTCAGGCTTACTTGGAGGGGGGGCAGGTGAGCAGAATGAGAATGGATCTCCAGTATAACCCTGAGGGCATGTACACACTGGAGAGTGCTTCACAACAACACATTGCGCAAGGCGTCCGCAGCTACCCGGGCAAGGGTCACTACAACGCTCAGCACGGCATGCTAAGTTGTTTGGGCATTCTGCATTTATCATGCACTCAGGACGGCAGTTTGGTGGGCGCCCCACACGATTCCGAAGACAAGAACAAGCAGGTTGAGATCCAATTGCTCTGCACTGAGAGTGCGGACCACATGGTGATGGTAAGCATGGGTCTCCCACTTCTTTTGGAGGCTGAACTATGGGTTTACGCAAGAAATATTCCACAAATAAGTGAAAGAGAAGAGTTTAACGCTCGTTTGCAAAACCATCTTCCTTAATTAGCACACATGATGATGACATTTCTCTTGGGAAAATTTTAGTTTGGTGATATATTTAGCTCCACTTGAATGACTATTGATGACTCCCTGTTTCTAAAGCATCTAATGTTAAATATTTACTCTTTATATGATTTATACTGCACTATACATAATTACTTCTAACCATGTTATCAACAAACCCTTGCCGTAAAAAAATGTCCTATGACAGAGAAATATAAATGCCAGAAAAAGGAGGGGAATAAAGAAATTATACTAAACAAACCTATTCTACTGTACCTACCCCAAAAAGAATGGCATGAAGGATATTTATGTAGGCACATAGAAAGAAGCTCAAGTTTGTCAATTATAACTAGACAGTTGGAGTTGTGGTATATAGCCAAACTACAGTCAGTTTTAACACTAGCTTGAAGAGGCACCTTCAATAGCTATTAACACCATTTAAAATTGGGAGCTGATTCAACAGCAACCAGCTGATTCTGAATAAAAAATAGACTGTATGCCCATGATTTCCAAAAAAAATTGGAATGGAATATATATGTGTAGTATAGAAAACGGTGCGGTAGTCAGGATGTCATATTTTAGAGTTATCTAGGTAAATAGGTCCCTCAATTTAATTGGGTATTTTTGGCAAAAAATCATCGAGCACAGTTATCATCAAACTATAATTTTACATGATCAAGAGAATAAATATATTGGCAATCCAGTGATTCCGTTTGCTGAAAATGAATTTATTGGGGTTCAGATAAAATTCTATAACTGCATTCACATAACTTATGCATCAGAGAAATGCCCAAAAAGGAATAAAAATTCACTCACTCAAATTTTAAGTACAAGTGGACCCAATATGTTTTTGGAATACAATAAATAATTTAGAAATCAAGGAAGAAATTCCAAGAGGGAAAAACTGTAGTACTAAGGAAAAATTCATTCTGAATATATAATTGAAAGAAATACCAAAAAAGGAAAGGCAGAGGGAAGATGGTTTTGCTTACAGAACAGATAGTACATATGCAAGAAAAAAGCCCAATGTAAACAATACTCTCCATACATTTTTAGATAAGATTGGAAAATTGTCTGGATAAATACTTCTTAAAGAAAAATTAAACCCAAGAATTCTAATTTCACAATAAAATGTTAAAAAGGCACACAAGACAACTAACTTTGCTCACAAATTATAAAGTGTAGCATGAAAGCAAACTTTTAAAGATTACAGAATAGTAGAAGTATGCCATACTCATTGATCTGTATGATATTTTATGTAGGTTCCAGACTACTAAAAAGGTTAAAGAAGACAGTTTGAAGTAACAGTAAAGAGAAGTAAAGGAGTGACTCAGGGTTCTTACTTTCTTCCTTATAGCATTTGAGAAATGGATCACCAGTGAGTCCCGTAGGACAGCTGCAGATAGGTTTGTGATTTACAGTTTGACAGCGAGCATATTTTCCGCATGTGCCTGGACATGGGTCACGACATTTCAAGTTCAGGCATGTCTTATCTTGAGGACAGTCAGTGCTAACAACACACTCAGGTCTGCAGGAAGGAGGAGTACCAATGTAGCCCGACAGACATGAACACACTGCATGGCTGTTAACTATCCTGCACCTTGCATTTGGTCCACAAGGAGAGCCTTGGCAAGGGTCCTTTGATTCTTCATGTACAACTACAGAAGACAGAACATCAGGAAGAAAAGATTGGAAAGAGAACAAGAAAATGTGTCTTATAGTACACATAGTAGAAGTAGGAAATAAAAAGTGATACTTACAAAATGGTATCATCAAAAGAGTACCTGTAAACATATACTCAGAAATGCCATAGGTATAGTTTTACATAAAAGTCACCAAAAGTAATTATCATTATGATAACTTAAGTAGACCTTTAGAAAAATCTTTAAGTAAAGTAAGTAAAGGAAGAAGGTAGTTCAGAACTACTGATTATTACAGTAAGGTGAAGCACTATACAGAAGGCTCAGTTAAACACAGGGTAGCCACTGTCTTTGGATTCAGAAATTCCCATGCCATTCTATATTTTACATTAAAAGCCTTTATGTTGAGGGACCCTAATCTCTTACTTCCACTTGGGCTAACTATAAATGTCTCAATCAAATAGTTTCATGGTTTTATATACAGTTGATGTATATTTATTTAAATTCAAATGAATTCTCTAAATGAGTGCATTCTTTAAATTAACTTATTTAGCAATTTAAAATCAAAATGTAAATTACTCATTTCCCTGGACCACACTAATGGTAGTGGGAATCATGAAACTGGACATTTTAATAAATGAACTAATTTTTTATTTGGCCTAAAAATTATCCGAAAGGAAACATTTAGGCGAAGTATAGGCTGAACTTGTGGCACAGTTTAGGCACAAAGTAAGGAGATATTACAAATGAAATGAAAAATCATCTCCTATTCTCCAAAAATAATTGAATTTTATAATTTTGAACATACCTACTTGCCAAGGCATCGATAAATAAAAAAAATTGAAGTAATTCTTTGAAATGAACATCTTTTTATTGCAGAACCAATTGGTAATATTATTAATTGCCTGGTTATTTCCAAAAATACTGAATTGCTTTAAAAACGCAGCACCTGTAATAATATCTTCGGTCACTAAGAAAGACATATGATAAAAGTAATTGGAATAAATGTATAAAACTTTGAACTCATAATAATGTAACACGTTTTGAAAAAAAAAATACTTTCCTGGATCATCAACGGTGATCATTTTACTTGGTTAAATTGATTCTAAAGTCACGTGGCTATAAAAACTATTATAATATTCAGCAGAATTCCCTTACTATTCCAAATGGAAATTTATAGCACCATAAAGCCCTATGCAGCCTCTTTTTGAGTTTCTGCACCATTGCTTAAAACTGACATTTGGAGAGCCCTACATACTTTCTTGTTTTCTCACTGCTCATTCCTATATCTATCTCTTGGCTCCACTCCTGACTTTTCTCTATTCTCAATTAAGTGGCTACCCTGAACACAGTCAAAGTAATTTCACACATATTACATAGAACAGTTTTGATAAATATCAGAAAGAAAAATAATATGAAAGTGAAAACTGAGATAAGAGATGTGTAACAGTTGCCTTACTTGGCTGAGTAAGCTTGCACACAGAAAGAGGTTCCCCAACATAACCAGGAAGACAGGAGCATGAAGGTGCATGGTTGACCACTCGGCACTCGGCATTTAGACCACAAGTGCCAGGGCATGGGTCTCGGCACTTTTGATTAAGGCAAGCCCGGTTTCGAGGGCAGTCAGTGTTGATCACACATTCAGGTCGGCATCCTGTGTATGGATCACCCGTATAATCGGGGAGACAGGTGCATGAGCCTGCCCCACTCCTTTCCCTACACACAGCATTTGACCCACAAGGAGATGGGTTACAAGGATCGAGGGGGCCTTGAGTGGGTTTCACAGCTGCAATAGATCATTAAAAGCATTGACTCACACAGGCGATAAAACTTCCACTGTATCAAGCAAAAATACAGAGAGAACCGGCCAACTTTGGCTAAGCAGCTAAAACTTCATCAAATGCTACCCAGTTGTCATCTCATCATACTGGCCTCTCTTCAAATTTGCATTTTGATATTGTTTAAAACTTGATCTAAAAAATCAGTTTAAATTTTGGGAGCGGGGAACTTACATTTTATAGAAGACCACAAAATTAAAACTAATAAGCCATTAAATGATCTTAATCAAATGGCCAAGAATTCAGTAGAAAGTATCACCAGTAACTGAAAATAGGAAGAGGTGACTGGGTTTCTATAATTTTTCAAGAAAATTTACAGAAATTCCTATAGATAATCAATGACAGTCAATCGCCCAATACCCAATCAATATTAATGATTTCTGATTTTTCTGCTTGGTAATTAGAATGAATATAAAAACAGCCCATAACTAACTATCATAAAATTCAAATGTCATCCATAACAGTCCATCATGCCCATAAAATATGAAGGCAACAGGCTATCATAGCTTTACATCTTTGTTGAGGTCTATATATCTTATTTAATTCCTACTTCCTGCCTTTCTTTCGTTTTTTTCCTTTTTGAATTCCTACTTCCAATTCAATTTTAACCTGAATATGCCTCTTACAAACCAACAGAAAGTCATTCAGAAAAAGAGATCTGGAGGTGTAACACTACTAACATATGTATAAAGTTGTTTAGTTGGAATAAAAATAGTCAATTTTTGCAAAAAAATATTGGCTTGGAAAAATGAGTATGTAGTTCACTAGCCAACAAAAGCCAATGAAAATCCATTTGAAACATACGGTGAGAATGATTTCAAAAGAAATCAAAATGTAGATATGCTGCTCTGTGAATGGCTGACTGATTACGAATTCTCAGTAATTTGAACAGAGGAAATTTTAGATGGTACAAATGATTTCAAAGTTTGAATTACTACTAAAAGCAACACATACATGACAGATTAAACTCTTTATAGGCACGTAAGTTAGATATAACAACAAAACTAACAAACTAATAGTGAATTTTGAGGGCTATGAAACCTAAATATTTTGTACAAATATATCATAATAAAAGTGACCTTAAGAAATGTATAACAACAAGTAAACTTTCATGACAAAAGCATTAATATCGCACTCTTATTTCCATGTTAATGGCTAATTTTTATAATTCTCGAGTAAAGAAAAGCCAGCACTGATGAGATGCAACCATGACTAAACAGGTGAATTTTCAAAATCGTGGCCCATTCTCTTTATCAAAAACTTCCTTACTTTGTGGAATCAGAGAGCATCCAGAAAATGGATCCCCAGTATATCCTGATGCACAAGTGCACATTGGTGAATGTTTAACCACAATACACTTTGCATTTGCCCCACAGGATCCGGGGCATGGGTCTCTGCATTGCTCAGCTTGACAAGCCATGTTACTAGAACATTCAGCATTTATGGTACACTGAGGTCGACAATTTGGTGCACGACCAATGTAATTGACAAGACAAGAACATGCAGGAGTGTTTCCAATGACACGGCACTGAGAATTGGCTCCACATGGTGATGGATTGCATGGATCAACTGTGTCCAAATGAGGTTTTTCTACAGAGAAATAGGTTTAAAAAGAACAGATACAGATTCAAGAAAAAAGTATTCACTCAGATAATAAACAGCAAAGCAAGATAAAAGATATGTAATCAAGTGAAAAATAAAAGACTTAAATATGTGATGGTAGCACTCAAATGTAAGAAACTGATTTGTAGAAATACAGCAAAAAGAAGAGCTCTTTTTAAGTTCCTGAGATAGAAGTACTGACTTTTACCATTGTTATAGTACTAATATTTGAATGGCTAATAGCAAAATGAAGAAAGAAATGGTACACATTAAGAAAACACAAAAAAGAAGAGTAGTCTCAGGAAGTCCATTCAGATAAAAGTACTTAAGCTTCACAGTATCTTAATATTTTTTCATGAAATTAATCCCAAATTCCAGCTAAACCAGACTCACACATGCAAGTTCAGTAGTCAATAAATATTTAAATCATCAAATAATGAAATTTTTCTCATTAATTTACTAGTAAATATCAAGCCTATTCAATTTTTCATTTTCCAATGAAAATATTTACGGTCCTATTAAGTACTGCTTACATGGGCAATGCCACTCATTATTTGCCACTCATACTTTGCCACGTAGAAGTGAAATAAATAATTTTTAAATAAACATAAGCCCACAGTAATACAGAATACACAATCAATTTAGAACCTAATTGATTTTCAGAGAAAATTGAAGTTGTATTAACAAAATAAAGCTTTCCTAAGAAATTGTAACATGCCTACATCATGTGCAGAAAACTTCTTAATTTCCACAGATTTACTGTAATCAAGCTATGGAATATTAACAATACGACATGTTTATATTTGAAAGACATTCATTCTTTAAATTAAAAAGAACTTAATTTTTTTGGCACATTCTTCATAATCACTATTCACCTCACACTTTGTTGGTGTAAAATACTAGTATTACACTTCAGTGAGAATTAACACCTACTCAGTTACATTTCAGCAGGATTGCCCCAAAGTCTCTTAAAGTGTTATTAGAATTGGGTCAACACTCTGTATGCCAAAGAACATAAAAGGGCATTAAAAACTCACTGTAATGAAGACATCTTTTTCACAATAAATAACCTACATAAAGCTTAGTGAAATAATTGAATTGCATGACCTAAAAATTCTTGGGTTGGATAATATTCATCATGGTCACAAACACACAATACTGCTAATTTTCTAATTCACCCTTTTTGCTATCGAGATTGAATTTAACAGAGATGTTTAAAAGGGAGTAGAGAAGAAGTCAGACATCCCCAAAGAATGTGGATTGCATGAAAATACGTAGTGATCAGCAAAAATCTGAACTCTAACCAAGCCAAAGCAAGTTTGCCATCTTATGGACAAAATTTAGAATTAAAAATACAGAGGTACATTTTTGTGAATTTAAAATTTATGTATTAAAGGATATCAACTGGCCACCCTACCCTAATGTGTGAATTTCATATGCTGTTGGGCTTAGTACTGTACTGGGGAAACACTACCTTCACCTACCAAACTGACCTTTGGGTTGATTGATTTACTGTGAACGGATATCAGTGTTTTATGAGGTTGGCAGTAAACATATGGTGAAATAAATGAATGGCCTCGTAAGAGCCAACAAAATTGTTGACGAGGACAAATTCAGTCAAATCCATACGTTGAATAGGCAGGAAATTAACACTTAAATAATTACTTAAAACATTTAATCTACTGTTTTCTCTACACTTAATTCTTTTGTTAATTCACAAGTCATGAATTTCATGCCCCTCTGAGCATGCATGAGTGAATCTGGCTATGTACTGGAGACTGGAATGACAATGAAAACATATTTTCCGTCAAGCCCATATCATACGAACCCATTTTTTATGAAGTTCCATTTTTAAAGAAGTTAAGACCATTCCCTATCAAAAATGGGCATTTTTTATGCTATGAGTCCCACTTTTAATGAAGGTTTATTTTTCTGTGGCATGGATTTAATGAAGTTTTATTAATAATATTTGTATAAGTAAATGCCATTCTCTTTTTAGTTTTTGCATTATTATAAATATTTTTACAACAACTTTTGCATCTATCTTACTGGCTTCAGTTTAGAAACTACGGCTAACAGCTATGGCTAACAACAGCAGAGAGACCACTGACCCATTTCATAGTTTTTCGCAATGTCGGATACTTGCGGTCAACATCATACTAATAGTTTCCATTTACACTGGTGTAATTAGCCTCAACAGTTCAAAAATTTGAATTTGATCTCTTACTTCTCCTTAAACAAAGAAAGCTTACTTTCAGTGTTTGAAGTATTAATAATTATCGACTCCTTCAAGAGATATCAATGCATTTGCAAAATCTGTATCACAGCCCTCAGTGTATTTTGTCATGAAACTTCACATACTTGCAAAAAAACATTTTTTGAAAAAAATTATGTTGGCAAAAATTGCATAAAAGTGCACTTCAGAATTTAAAAGACTGGCTTGTGACAAAGTGGTCACTTGCCTCTTTGTTGATCTATATAAATGTGCACAATTTCTCCACATGTATTTGTGCACATCTGTGAGTACCTGAACACACGCACATACCTACACAGGTGTCAGTTGAAAACCAGTTCTCAATTTCCTGGTACAGTATAACTGTAGTGACAGTAAACTTCAAAATAGAGCAAGAGATATAATGCTCCACTTTTGACAAAGCAAATTTATGGCTTCCTTAACTTCCTTATGAACAGGCTTGACGGTATTTATGAGAAAACCCTATAGGGCATAGAATGTAAGCAATGATGGATTACTAAAAGGAATTTAAGAGTGCATTAGCAAAAATAAGCAAACTTCTTACTCTCTTCCAAGACACAGCGAGTGAAAGGATCGCCAGTGTGACCTGGGCTGCAACTACATATGGGATTGTGATTGACCACCTGACAGCGAGCATTTAGCCCACAAGTGCCTGGACATGGGTCACGGCACCTCTGTGTCAAACAAGCCTTATCCTGGGCACAATCGGCACTCACAACACATTCAGGACGGCAGGATGGTGGAGTACCGATATAGCCTGTGTCACATGAACACACAGCGTGGCCACTTGAGGCACGACACCGACTGTAAGGCCCACATGGGGATGGTACACATGGATTGCCTGTTGTAACCTCTTTGTCCTCTGAGCATTCGATGAAAGGAAAGAATGGAGAATAAGAGTACAGCACACAGAAACAATAAGATACAAATGATACAGTGATAGACAAGTTTAGGAGACAACTATTACAACCATTTGGGAACATGTAAAGAAACCAAAGTTGAGAGACAAAGGGAAAATAAAGTCATTATTATTAAATTCATAATTACTTCATGCAAAAGACCAAACAAATTTATGAAACATGCTCAAAAGCTAAGATAAACACATATAAAGGAATATAGACTCAATGAGAGATTTTTATCGAGTCTAGAATAGGGCTATTAGAGATACAAGGAATCTATCAAGATGGAAGTCAAACAGATAAGAAAATACCATTTAATTCTCAAAAATAAAACTTTTGGAAGAAATTATTTGATAAAATGAGATAGGTAGAAAGTAACTAAGATAGAGAAATAAATAAGTCAAGAAATCTTACGGATAGGTCTTAGATGACAAGAACTCAAAGCATTCCCCTCATAACCAGGCAGACAGCTACAAGAAGGTGCATGGTTGAGAACCTGACAAATGGCATTTATGCCACATGCTCCTGGACATGGATCTCGGCATTTGTTATTGAGACATGCTTTAGTTCTATCACAGTCTGTATTCAAGACACACTCCGGCCTACAGCCTGAATACGGATCTCCAAAGTACTCAGGAAGGCATACACAAGAGCCAGCCCCGTTCCTTTCTTTGCAAACTGCATTTGCCCCACATGGAGATGGATTGCAAGGGTTGAGATCTTCTTTCACTGGTTCTTTTGCTGTAAGTGGAGTTTCCACCATCAAAATGGATACATCTAAAGGTTTTCTCTGACTTAAAAATAGGTTGTCGGAATCCATTGAATCGGAGTACATAGACATTCAGGAAGTAATGACTGTAACCTTAAGAGTTGATAATTAGAAACCAGATTTCATACTCTTGAGTGCTTCAAACTTCAGTTATAAAGCATTTCATGATCAATTTGATATGCATAAATACAACAATACAAAATTTCCATTCACACTCCTAAGTAATAAGGCCTCTTTTTTTAAATTGCAAGAATAGGAGAGAAACTCCAAAGCATGAGGGGTCTTACTTGGTACAAGAGAGCACCCAGCAAATGGGTCTCCTTCATATCCTGGAGGGCACCTGCACACTGGACTATGCTTCACAACCACGCATGTAGCATGAGCACCACAAGAACCTGGGCAAGGATCTCTACATCGCTCCTTCTGACAAGCTTTGTTTCCAGGACACTCGGCATTGATCATGCACTCTGGGCGGCAGTTTGGTGGCCGACCCATATAGCTTGGTAGACAAGAGCATGCTGCCGTACCTCCAGACAAACGGCACTGTGAGTTTGGACCACATGGTGATGGTATGCATGGATTCTCATTTATAACAATGTCTGGCCTCCCTACATAAAAATCAAAGATTCCCAAAGTTTTCAAGATTTACCAATAAATGGACAAGTACCCAAGCAAAGAAAAACAGTAAAAGGAAAAGCAAAATACTACATAGAGAAGAAGAAATGTTTAAAAGAGAATCTGCTTATGTATTTCTGATGCTGCAACTTGGCTCACTGTATCTTGAATCTCAACATTAGTGTAATTGGTGAACATGAACATTTACTGAAAAATCAAATAATAACTAAAAGGAACTATTTCTGGCACTTATTTCTGGAGTGAGGTATTTAAACTGGTGATTTATGACGAAAACATAATAATTGGAACAGAATTTTTTAAACCAATTTTTTCGATTGATTTTGAAGACGGATACCATTCTTTTCTTTGAAATGGGTTTATATAATATAATTGTACCAAAATGACTCATTTTTTAAATCAACCATCTTGAAGGTAATCATTCACATATATTTTGAGAGTATTCCTACCAAAAATATATGCCATATGGATTTTAAAATTTTAAATATCATGTTTTAATTATTAAACTGAATAAGTCTTAAGGAAATTTTGGCTAATCATATATGCAAATTTACATTCAGCTTCTAGTTTTAGTGAAATCGATCACTTTAATTTTTTAGTGTGGGTCATGGTTGTTTAATTAAAAATTCATAAAAAATTGTAACGTGAGGACCCAGATAGTCACACAATTGATACCTGATTTGGAATTGGAATCTCTAGAAAATCAAGTACTCAACACTAGATTTAACCTATAAAATAGATACCAATCATGTGATTTTGAATGCAACATGGAGGAAGCAATCCAACCCCCACACTATGTCATAAAGTCGAACAATGGTGATAAAATTATATAAATAGCATATAGAGACAAAAGATTCATGAATTTAATTTTTCCTTACACAATCCATGACCCAACCACAGGGAGAGGAAAATGCTAACAAGTACATCCATGCCCCCCCTTAAAAGACTGCATCTCTCCTTTCCTTATTATTCATGGCTGGTGTCCTAACACCCATCGCGATATGCCCTTGTGGGAGAGCTTGTAGGGTATTATGTAGATGATAGACACAAAAACTTTGTGGGACAAGCTTTTTGTTTCTTAACTCTTTATGGGGTTTTCTCATACTTAATAAGATATTTCATCAATCATTATATGATTGATAGGTTTTTAGGAGTAAAAAATTATGCCTATTTCCTCTACTTCTCTCCAGAAATAAGTTATGACAATCATTCCAAGGTTGTTTCACAAAAATAGAAGGATGAGGATACAGTGAACAAAGGGCACATGCATAAGTAAGATTTGATGATTGTTTGGAATAAAAAGGTTATCTATCCTAAAGTAAAAGAGTCACGAAAAAAGGAAGAGAAGGATAAGAAGTTTTTCTTACTTTCTTCAATAAGGCAGCGTGCAAAAGGGTCCCCAGTGTATCCTGGAGGACAACTGCAGATGGGATTGTGATTAACAACCTGGCATCTGGCATTCTGGCCACATGTTCCAGGGCAAGGATCACGGCATCTTTGCCCAACGCAAGCTTTGTCTTGTGAGCAATCTGCACTCACAATGCACTCAGGACGACAAGTAGGAGGAGTGCCAATATACCCTGATTCACACGAGCACACTGCATGAGTATTAACCACTCTGCAGTGGCTATAGGGCCCACAAGGAGATGGCTTGCATGGATCTTGACGAGGTTCAGGAGCTGAGAATTCAGAAGGGTAACTTAAACATGCATTTTCCTGATTTTCAAGCATGGTAAAAAGTTTCACACAAACATGCTCAAGCTTTTGAAAAAATATAAATGATAGGTTCATAAAAGAAAACACAAGTGGAGAAAAATGAAAAAGTTGTTAGTTTTAAAATAAACCAACAACTAAATTTCTGATAATATTTTGAATTCTTTGGGGCATAATCATTCAAAATAATCTAATAATATGACTAAAAATGGTACACAAATTATTCCAACTGTGTTTTCTTCAAAAACCGAAAATTTTCATGCAAGCTCAAAAAGTAAAGAAAATCCTTCTGACATTTATGAAGCCATTTTTGTGATACATGTTTGTATTTATAATTGGCAATATACTTATTTTTTATAATTAATGTGATAACTAATTTAAAATGACTCAGAGCTATTTTTTTGACTTCATTAATGTATAACAAGGAAAGAGGGAAAATGGAAGATTTTTTTAGTGGAATGCCAAAGAAATAGCAATCAATAAATGATTCTGCTAAAAATTCAGTAGATATCTTCAGGAATAAAAAATAACTAAACGTTGTATGTGCTAACCTATTTTGTTCAAGGTTTGATTAATGACATTGTATACTAGCTTATACAAATATAACCATCTGGAGAAGATTTCCTGCCTATAGTTTGACCAGACAATGAGTGAAACCACATCTTTCTACTTTTTCACTTGATGAGCTTAAAAAAGCACTTATATAGAAGTTAAATCAAGTTAATTGGCAACACCATTAATTTCATGACCAACCTGTCCCTTTCTTTTCCTGAAGAAATAAAACTAAATTCAGGACAGCTGGCTTTAATCAAAAAGAGATCTTTGTACTAAGATGACAATTTAATCCAGGGCATTACTTATTTCTTTGGCTTTAAATAAAAAAAATCATCCAATTGGGGAAATAAAACATGCATACAGTGTTCTGAAGATAAAGGTAAAAATAGCAGATAGAACAATGAAGAAAAACCCTTACAGGCAGGAATGATGTGACAGCCAGAGAGAGGATTTCCCATATATCCCTTGAGACAGGAACAAGAAGGTGCATGATTAACGACACGACATTCTGCATTGAGGCCACAAGTGCCTCTGCAAGGATCGACACACTTGTTCTTCACACAGGCCTTTGATTGGTCGCAATCTGTGTTCATAATGCACTCTGGCCTACAGCCTGTATAAGGGTCACCAAAGTATTCAGGCAAACATTTACAGGATCCTGCACCATTCCTCTCGGTGCAGATGGCATTAGACCCACAGGGGGACGGGTTGCATGGTCGTAGTGGCTCCTCCTTGATGTGCTCTGTTGCATGTTGATAAAACCACATTTTATGAACTACATCAACTATCGCACATGGAAATTTATGCAATATACACTCAAGCATATGCATCAACGAGGTCTAAACAGTATCTTAATTTCATACCTTGACTTACAATCACCAGGCTTAAAATACCCCAAAGCTATTATCATTTTTAGACTTGCATAACTTTTAAATTATAGAATTTAGAAGAGTTATCCATAACATTACTAAATTAAATTTTTTAAGCCTTGGATATTTTCATAATAAATACAATGACTAAGAAAGGGAAACCAAAAAAAGATACATTGGAGGCTCCAGCTCAAAGAAAAAATCTTGGGTAAAGATAATTCGCTGAAGGTGCTTAAAAAAAGCTCCACTTGATACAAAAAAGAGTTATATACCAGAAACATAACCCATTTCCCTCCTCAATAAATTATACAAATTAATCAGTTATCAGTGAAATCAGTTGTGAAATTTAAAATAATGCTATCATCGATAAAAACATACAAGAATTTGGGGCACCTCAAAAAACAACCACCTCAATAAAATAGAAATTTCTCATAATTACTCAGATTGATAACATATGTACAGTATACATACCTTTGCGGCAATTATAGACTAATACAAACTTATAATTGGTATTTCACATTTATAATTGAGTACAACCTAAATAAATTTACTGTGGAAAAAATGTTAGTACACAACCTAAGAGGATCTGCAAAAACCAAATCAAGGTGCTGGAAATTCATGACACACCAAAATTGATTTATTTTACTTTGGCATCCTTCTTTCTTATCTCTGGTGGGTTAATTTTCTGTAATCCAGTCATGACAAATTGCTTGGTAGTGTGCTAAAAATATTTTATTGAATCTCTGCAGTTTATAGGCTTGTCTACTTTGCCTTATGACAGCTTTCTTAATGCGTCTGAACACAAGCATTAACAGTTGATTGTGGATTCTGCTTATGAAGGATAAAGATTGGAATCATGGTTTGTTTTCAATAAATTTATGCTCCAAATGCAAACAGGGTTTCATTGTATCATTTTTTTGTATCCTTTTTGGACATATATTACTAATAATACTGTAGACTTTTTAACTTAATGGTAATTTCTGGTGTCAAACATTTGGGGAAGCAGCGGACGACATGAAGAACATGGTACTCACGAATTGGACTGCATCCTGAGAATGGATCCCCTTCAAAACCTGAGAGGCACAAGCAGACTGGTTGGTGATTGTGAACAGTGCACTCAGCATTGAAACCACACGAACCCTTGCAGGGATTTGTACACTTGGCTTGCAAGCAAGCAAGGTGGTTGGGGCAGTCTGTGTTGATGACGCACTCAGGCCTGCAGACGGGGGGCAAACCCAGCATCCCCGGGGAACAGGAACAGAGGGGTTGGTCATGAAACACTTGACATATGGAGTTGGGGCCACATGGTGAGGGTATGCATGGGTTTCCGACTGTTACTGGCACGGTAGCTGCAAAGTATTATTGTAATATAATTTCAGTAAACTAAAAAGAAATGGATTAGGAAAGATACACTATATTTATGTGTGACCATATATTATTGCACAGGTGCCAATAATGGGTGCACTTGTAAGAAAACATTAAAATAAGCAGAATGCCTGATGAAAAGCAAACAAATTATAAAATAAAGGAAATAAGGTTCACACTCACGTTCTGGGAAACATCTGACAAATGGATCACCAGTTCTCCGTGGTGGACAACTGCAGATTGGATTGTGGTTTACAACACGACATACAGCATCAATACCACAGGTACCAGGACAGGGATCTGAACACTTCTGATTAAGGCAAGCCAAATCACGTGGACATTCAGAGCTAACTACACACTCTGGACGGCATACAGGTGGAGTTCCAATGTGACCAGGACTACAAGAGCAAACAGCATGCCCTTGCAAAACTCGACAGATGGAGTTAGGACCACAAGGAGATGGCTCACATGGGTTCTGTGGTGGTACTACTGTAAAAATCCAGAAAAAGATTACATTTCAGTACATTCTGAAGATATGACAGAGAATTAAATATTATGTAGGACATCAAATTCACTGTTAATAAAAGTGAGAAAAAGGTCCATCCTTGATAAGAAGTTTTAAATATTACCAAAATCTGTTTTTGACTTACTTGGTGTTATGAGTTGTCGACAGGAGTCAAAAGGATTTCCTTCATGACCAGGTACACAGCTACATACAGGGATGTGGTTCACCACAGTGCACTCAGCATTGGCCCCACAAACGCCTCTGCATGGGTCACGACAATGTTGTGACAGACATGCCAGAGCAGCAGGGCAGTCTGAATTGGTGGTACATTCAGGGCGACAGGCAGAGTATGGATCTCCAATGTATGGTGGAATACAAATACACCTCACTTCCCCGTTTCCAACAGGCTGGCACTGTGCATTGAGCCCACAGGGGAATGGAATGCAAGGATCATTGATTTCTGGTGTAATTGACTCTGTAATGAATAAATTACACATCATTAGCCACTGTAAAAGTCAAATTTAACAATATAATGTTCAAGGTGCCCACTTATCAGCTACCCTTCCTCTAAACACTTCAGAAAAATTTACTTCAACTTTGACTGCTTTTGTATGACATTTCTTTTTAATGATAATAAACATTTTAATGAATATAAAACATTTTTTAAGTTAAAAAAATGGTATAAGCTCCGTTCAGATGGAGCTAACATTTTGGAGCATAGGACTATGACTAGCCAATAGGAGACTTGAAATGAGATACTTGAGTACAGTTTCAGGGTATACATTGGAAGGGAAATGGTTCATAATGGAAAGGTAAGAGGTGAGTTGTGAGGAAGACTCTTTCTTTCAAACTTTTACTTTTTGAATAACTGCCCTTCAAGCATTTAATATTTTATTTAATGCTCAAAGCAAATGCTGTAATCTCTGTAACAACATTATGGAGTGGAATATTTGTACTGTGAAAGACTGCAACAGTCATATTAATTTTGTGAAGTTTCACATGCACCCAACATTTCCAAGAATGGATTATGTAAGTGGATATTTTATTATCTTTTCTTCAGACTTAAAATGCAAACGAGTGTATTTGCCACATTTTACAAGCAAAAATTGTCTTAAGTGTCATCAGTTCACAAGAAAAGATTTTTTAAAAATATTCAGTACAAACCACTTTGAAATTCTCTTTGTATATTTGAAGAGATCTTGATGAGAGCCTTAAAATGATAGTATGCACATTTTTGTTATACTCAAGGTTATTAGGAGAGACTAAGTGAAATGTGGTGACACATCCAGAAGCAATGCATAATTTCCTAAGTCCACAGGGAGGGAGTGGAACATCTCGCTCACAATGTATGGCATAGTATGTGAATTGGACTCCATGCTGTTTACAAATATACTAACATGATTACTTCGCAACATGTACTTTTAATGACATAACAATTTAAAATGGGATCCATATTTGTCTAGGCAGTTGGCTGTGAGTTGCCACGTGTATACCATGTACATAATTAGATGTATTCCTCCATCAAAACTTAAAACTAATATATATATGTGGAAAATAGGTGTACATTTTATGGGATAAAAATTTGAAATCCTTAAGAGTGGAGAGTTGACACAAAACCATAAGCTTTGATTATGGTTGGAGTGCACTTTCACATGCTAGTTCAATAAAGCTATTATTTGGCATTTAACAACACCTGTTAAAAAAGACCCTGAATAATTGACCATATACTGACTGAAATCATTCCATTTTTACTATTAAACAAGGAATAGTTGAATTTTCAATTATGAAAACCATTGGTTTGTATCAATCACATTATAATTTTTATTCTGGGATGTGTAAATCACTAGAGTTGCAATAGAATAATGGAAAATTTCACAAAACAGGCTAGATTCTTGACATGATGCAATCAATGAGAGAAACCATTGCTAAATGAGCCTTGATGAAGGAAACTCTATTATAAACAATATTTTGTAATATTTGAAAGGCCAAAATACCCAGTTTGATGGTATGAAATCAAATAAAATTTACTGACATAATTATTAACAAATACTGGGAAGTGAAAATAAAAAGAATTAATGTAATTTCAAATTTCAAAACTCTGAATACAGTAAATTAAAAAAAAGGATATTTAAAATTAATTGAAAAGTTTTAATTAAAATTGAAATAATTGAACTGAAAACTTTAACCTTTAATCCATGTACTAACCAGCAGGTTTCCTGGAGCAACCAACAAAGGCATCGCCTTCATATCCTGATAGACAACTGCAGAAAGCAGCATGGTTGACAACATCACATCGGGCATTGGCTCCACAAGTTCCTTCACAGGGATCCCTACACTTCTCTCGAAGACATGCCAAATTAGCCGGGCACTCTGTGTTGACAACACATTCTGGCCGGCAATATGGTGGACTGCCAATGTATCCAGCTGAGCATGAACATACTGGATGACCAAGTTTCACATGGCAAATTGAATTAGGTCCACAAGGCGATGGGGAGCATGGGTTTTCTGGTACTCGTTCTTCTAGGTCAGAAACTAAAACAAACATTTAACATAGAGGTGTTCAAATAAAAGCTCTGAAATTGATTTTAACTCCATCCCCACGAAGGTTACGCAGATTTTTTTAACCAAACATGTAACTTGCATGACAAGTTGTTCCCACTGACATTATTGACTTTCCTAAGCAATAAATATTTTGAGATTGATATGAAAAATAGAAGTCTATCATGCTTGATTTAATCATATCTTGCATTCCTCCTTGAACATATATTAATTTATTTCCATGTAGTTGACTACTAATAATGCAGTCAATATTTTCAAACACCTCTTAGACATCATAATACAGTAACAACAACATAACAAAGTCAAATGACAATACAGTAAAAGAATATAAGATGACTGCAGTATTAAAATATATGAAAAATGTAAAATTACTCATTAGAATACATTTTTGAACACGACAATGATTATGGGATTTAATTTTAACAATTATGTTTTTAACTCCTTCCTCCATAATTAGTTCATAATTACACAATTAATAGTATGAGGTTCAAATAAATATATTGATAAATCTAAAAACCAAGTACATTGAATGATGAAGCTAATAAGCAATTTATTTAATTAAGGATGTAAAGGATGTAGTACTGACCAACAGGGAGATAACAGCTGGCAAAAGGATCACCAAGATGTCCAGCAGGACAGCTGCAAATGGGGTTGTGATTGATGACCATGCAGCGAGCTCCGATACCGCAAGTTCCAGGACAAGGGTCTCCACATTTACGATTTATACATGCTTGATTCTGTCGACAATCAGAACTTATGAGGCATTCAGGTCTACATAAGGGAGGAGCCCCTAAGTAGCCAGGCAGGCATGAGCACACAGCATATCCTCCTGATGCCAGACAGCGACTGTTAGGTCCACAGGGTGTAGGGTCACAAAGATTCTCTGGCCTGATTGCAGGAAGGGAAGGTGCTGAAAAGAAAATAAAAAACAAAACACTGATGTAAACCCTTAAGCTATGATTATCAACAGGGGAATTTTTGGAAATATGATGATAGGGTACTTTTGGCACACATGCAGTAAGAAGTGGATAGGTAGTTGACAATGATCTATCTTATAGGAAATTGTACCCCTCTTATTCTCACCACAGTAAGCTGCATTTTATGCCAGGATAGTAGAGTGTTGACACTGATAGGATTAAGAATTACTGGCCTAAGTTTACTGAAATACTGATGAAAATGTAATGACTGACAGCTTAACAAGTTTCCAACAAGGAAAAGCAAAGTTATGAGATTGTAAGAAAAGTCTTCTTTACCAAATAAATTTGATCACTAATAACAAAATTATGATTTATTAATTCATCTTTTTAACTCAATGAAAAGAAGAAAATTGAAGGTAGAAGCTATAGAATGCTAATGAGCACAACTGAAACATCCCACTATAGCAAGTCTTTCTAAAACATGTTTCTATTTTGGTAGTGAAAAGTAAAATAAATAATTCCTTACTCATTTCCTTTTAATTCTCCTTCTTCAGCAATTGAATTCCAATCAATAAAGCTAACATTAATACAATGAAAGTAATAACAATGATTGTAAAAGATACTTACAGACTTTGTGAGGATGACAAGACACAAATGGATTTCCTAAGTGCTCTGGAGGGCAGAAACAGACTGGTGTATGGTCCACGACACTGCAACGTGCTCCTATGCCACAGGTTCCCACACAAGGGTCACCACATTTGCTGTTTATGCACGCTTTCATGGCAACACAATCCGAATTTTGAACACATTCAGGATGGCAAGCCAGGTATGGATTTCCAAAGTATCCCGGATGACATTCACAAGTTAGGGCACCGCTTGGACTTTGGCGGCAGAAGGCATTGGCACCACAATGAGTGGATGCACATCCTTCCTGCTTGTCTTCCACTGTTAAATGGAATTATGAGAAACATCAACAAAACTGAAAAAAAAGCCACTGAGGAAAAAAAACCCTCTCTGCTGAATAAAACCAATATAATCACAAAACTACCTATCCTGGGTGGACACTTCAATGACAGTAGAAAGGTTTTTTTTGAGATTTTTCTCTTAACTTTATCATTATCCCTTGAAAAAGTGACCAAAAGTAGGTAAAAACCCAAAGAAGATGTGGTAAAAACTGCTAACTAGAAATTTCATTTAGAGCCATGGGATATTTACAAGTGACTCCAAGGTTATAGTTTTTGAGATCAGAATAACACCGGTTTACATTATTATTATGGAAATAATAATAACTTAGCATACAACAGCATACAATATGCAAATTAAATAGATTAATTATGGTTTATTTGAAAATGATTGATTTAATGCATGTGGAGAAGGAAATGAAAAAGTTGGTATACATATGCGAAAAATTCACAGTGAAAAAATCATTCGCCTGAACCGGGAC
>LYUA01000116.1:574062-595796 GCA_002093875.1 Calopteryx splendens
TTACTGACGAGTTCTATGTCTTGAGACCAACAGAACAATAAAGTTATTATTATCTACTAATTACAGTCGATGAAAATTATTTTGAGCTAATTCCATATCATAACTTCTCCTAGTTTCTAAATTAAAATAAATTACTAAAAACTAAATTTCCCACCATTCAGATTTTATCAACAACAATGCATTTGGAACACTGGATCACCATCCAGTTACAACTGAAATGGTTCCTTTTTAAGTTATTCAAATGTTAATTTACTAATTTTCATTTCATTCACAAAATGGAAAGGTTCCAAAAAGTGAGTCTAAAAGCAGTAATACAAATTTCATCATGTTCGGAGAAAAGGTACCAACAACTGCCCACCAATATATGTGATGAATAAAACAACTAATTAATTAACTTTTCTCATCTTCCTATCCATTACATTGAAGAAAATCGTGAATCTGTGCAATTCACATTTTTAAGTGATGTTATGTCAAATAGGAGCCTTTCTTGATGGTGTATATGTTTTATCACTACCTATCGGAGTAACGTGAAAACTTCAAATATGTAGAACATTATTAGAACTTGAATGAAATACATATTCCAGGGTTCAAACTATCACAACATTCTTCATTGGTGTCACAGGCCAGGCCAAGGGATAGGCTTAAAATTTCATATTTTTATCTGGAAATTAAATGGTGACTTCGGTGTGTCATCATATTAATAAGGGCTATGGTATATTTTATTTCCTTTTAGCAGCATACCAAATAAACAATTCATGACTGAAATGAAAATATTTCAAACCTATAAATAGTAAGCAAAGATATTGGATATCATTACACTTTCAATATCACGTCAAAAAGAAGTTTGGTGCATTAATCACTTTTGCATTGCATTTCAAGAAAGTGCAACAAGGTACAAAAGAACGGAGAAGAAAATTGCTACCTAAGCAACATAAAAGAGAACAGCAACATCACACAGAAGATTTCAGTTCTAATAAAGTACGTATAGGTTTGGAATGCATGTGTAAAGAGAGTAATATCTCTAAGGTTTTTAAAATGTAATTTGACAAGAAAAGATGGCAGGAGAGTAAAAGTAACAACCTTACTAGACATGAAGCCATGCCAGAGAAGATACACATATTCTCACATAAGTTTGAAGTAAAACAAGACAAAGTGGTACAAGACAAGCATTCCCAATGCTTGCATTTCAAAGCGGATCACGGGAGGATTTTTCCACCTTCCCAACATAATGCTCAGGTTCAATACAGCCCCATTTAAAAAGAGATGTTTTAAAATGTTCCAAAATGACTTAAAGTTTGCTAAGATGAATTTTTTAAATGATATAATAAATGAATAGCAAAACAGCAGCCATGGCTTTCCTTAAAAAGATATTTCCATCACCCCAAATCCTCCCACCATGAATGTGGACTGTAATTTTGGCCACCTACATGCCATTACGTGTGTTTACCTGGGTGCATTTTACAACCAAGTGTAGCTGGTCTGTGCTCAGTGGGACATAGACACACAGGCCTATGTGATTCTGTCACACATGGTACGTCTGCAGGACATGGGTCATAAAAGAAACAAGGATTCGTGCAAATGCCCAAAAGACAAGACTGCCAATCCAAACAATCTGAGTCAGATTTACAGGTGACATCATGTGTGACTGAACTGTTGTTTTGGTCTGTTGTGTTCTGAGTCAGTGTTGAGTCTAGTCTTGAAGTTGGGGAACGATTGGTGGTGAAAGTACCATTTTGTTGCAGATAAGATTCAGTTGAGCTCTCTCCTTCTGAAGAGCCAGATAGAGAGGAAAGAAAATTGTCTTCAGTGGTGGCCACTTCTGGTTGCGGTGTCATTCCTTGTGCAATGGTTGTCCCTCTAGCATTATCTTCTTCATCTTCTTTATTAGTTCCTTGAGTGACAAGAGATATATCTCTGCCAGCTGATGTCACTTCCTCAGTAACTGATTCTTGGTCACTTGAAACTGGCATAGGGGAAGGATTAATTACAGTGGTGATCATTAAATCTTTCTCATTGGGAACTTCAGTTCCTGTTGTTACACTGGCTTCTGGTGGACTTTGAGCAGGTATTTCGCTTTGAGTTATTGGAAAAATAGTCCCCTCAGGGACCCTAGTAGAGCTTATGAATTCCATTGTTGATGGTTCAGTGAATCCTGTGATTCTTTCACCACCAGTTGATAAGCCATTTACTGAATATCCTTCTTCTAAAGAAACAAATGTAGTCATATCCCCCAAGTTTATGGGAGTAGTAGAACCTTCAGTCAAAGTAGTTACATTTACAGTGCTCAAATTTTTTAACGTGGGTGATAACGTAGTCTCAAAGTCCATATCCACTGGAATGATAGTGTTGACTGCATCATTTGCATTTGTTGTTATTTCAGTTAAAGAAGCAATCTTTTCAGAAGTTGTCAAAAATATTGATTTTTCTTCTTTTGAAATTCCTGTAGCATCAGTTGGTTTTTCAACATCCTCATCTGGCAATTTCCCCGTGAAATCTTCTGGTGATTTTGCTACAGTAGTGGACTCCATGTCATCAGTTAGATTCTTGTTTTCTCCAGGAATCAGCATGGGGAAATTTTCAAGGAGATCAGGTGCTCTTGTGGAATCAAGTACTGTAGTTTCTACACTTGGTCTTTTAGTTGTCTCTCCTGTTACCATTGTGGAAATTGCACTAGTTAAAGCAGAAATCCAACTTATTGTTGATGAGGTTAATTCGCTATCTGAGGAAAACGTTACTTCTGGTACTGAAGTACTAGGATACTCAGGGTCAAATTCATCATGATCCATTTTTGGTGTCATTCCATCAGTTATGCTTTTGAATCCTGGTATTACAGTGGGGGCTGCTTCTGTGAGACTCTCTAATAAAGATGAATTAACTACTTCTGTAGAAGGAGGTACATGGTCACTAACAAAAGAGGGAATAGTTGTCCCTTCAGCATCAATACCATTTATGGTCGTTCTTACAGTCGAGGCATATACAATTTCAACTGCTTCTGTAGTAGCAGCAGTTGGAGTGTAAGTGTCATTCATCAATAATGAATCACTCTCGATACCAGGCTGTGGTGAGGAAACTCTTCCCAATGCATCAGAAAGGGTAATTTCTATGAGTGTTTCTTCTGTTACAGTGCTAAAAGTAGTTGGTGGTGCATCTAGTGGTGATGAGGGTGACTTCCCATCCTTTGGTGTCCTCGTTTCCATTTCAAAGCCACTAGAAGTTGTTGAAAAATCATCAAATTCCACTTTATCATCGGAAGAGCTAACAAAAATGCTTTGTTCAGTGGATGAAACTGATTTTGTTACTTGCAGTTCATCACCGGATGAAATGGATGTGAATGCTTGAGATGCTGGAGTAGTTTGAGCAGAAGCAACTTCATCAGTGGGAGATGATAATTCAAAGCTGTCCATTTGCTTTGTGGTTTCATAATCTGACAGTGTTTCTGTCTGCTTCCCCTGAGTGGAACTAGCTGCATCATCTTTGACTGAATTTATAGTCTTTTGCACACTCTCTTGAGAAGTAACAATTGAAGTAATAACTTCCATAGTTGTAAATGGTTCCTGGGTAACACCATCCATTCCAGAGTTAGGGGTTTGAACAGGAAATTCAACTGCTTCACTTTCTGAAGAATTTTCAACTGAAAAAGTTTGGTTCATTCTTATTTCTGTAATTGGTGCATCTGTGGCATAGCTTTCTACACTGGGGATGTTAGCATATGTGGTATTCTCAAATTTATCACTATCACTTGACTTCTCAAATGATGTCATTGTAGTCACTTCCGGTGTCATGACTGATACATCAGTACTGAGAAACTCATCTTCTTCCTCCATTTTTCCTTTTTCTACAGTAGATGTGTCTTCAACTGATATTGATGTCACTGTATATATTTCCATGGATGGCGTTTCAGTGCTGGAAGCCTCTTCAGCAGAAGGGCGTGAATTAGTATCTTTTGTCTCTTCCTGCCCAGGTTTAAACTGAACAGATTGTTGGGTAATAATGTTTACTTCTGTAGATGAAGTGTAATTATTCTGCACTGCTTCAATGCTGGACACTTCAACTGATGAACTAATATCTTTTGAGTAATTGTTATCAGAACTGGTCACACTTGGTACAGCAGTCCTTTCACCTTCTGATTCTGTAAAAGATGTTAACGTTGTCATACTAATTTCAGGCGATATTGTTTTGTCTCCACTGTCAGTGTAAACATAGGATGTGGTTCTTAATTGTTCATCACTTGATTGAGAAGCCTCTACTGATGTTAATGTAGTCACATCTAGTTCTGATGGTACACTTTTGCCTATAGAAAATCCACCATTCACATTAGCAGATGATGTTGTCTGTTCATTTTTTGTAGTATTATCCTCAAGTGAAATAGATGTTGGCATGCTAATTTCTTTTAAAGGGTGACTGGTATATTCCTCTTCCTCAAGAGGACTGATGTAGGATACTGGATGTTCACTTTTCTCAGATGATTCCTCCACTGATACTGAGGTAGAAATATCAATATCCTCAGATGGTGTGGTGGCTGTAGAATCCTCTTCACCTAATTCAGCAATCCTATCTGTCTGGTTGCTTTTCGATGCAGATTCTTCAATAGACATAGATGTAACCATTTCCATTTCTGTCACTGAGAGCAATGGGGTTGAAAATTCATCTCCTAAATTACTCACTGATGTCATTTCTGTATTTTTTCCTCCTAAAAATGATCCCATGGTAGATGTCGTTGTCTCTAAATCATAGTCTGTTGGTGGGGTACTTGTACTAGAGTCTACCTCATCACTGAGGGTCATTGTTTCTAATTTGTCTGTGGGCATCTCGGTACTGGCAGTGTCAATGAGGGATTTGTTAATGGGAAGTTCAATGCAATTTTTATCCATGTCTAACTGCTGTCCATGAAGACAGTAGCATATAGCCCTGTGTTCTAGTACTGTACACTGAGAATTGAGACCACAGGTCCCCAAGCATGGGTCCCTGCATTCTCCTTTTAGGCAGGCTAGGGAGTCTGAACACTCGCCATCCACGGAACACCCCACTGAGGGCTCAGTGGTGCTGCTATCTGCTGTGAAGATGAACACACACATACATTCATACAAAACAGTATTTACATATGTACAATTCAATTTAAGAAAGAGTTAGAGGTTTATGGCTAATGCCAAAATAAGTTAGATAGTAAGTTAATTAAGAAGAAAGAAACAATCTAAAGATGGAAATATATACATACAGGTATTTACAGATATTTACAAGTATGTGCACAATTAATAAAGGTAGTGACTAAAAGACAGTGCATAAGGAAAGACAAAGGCAAACAGAATGTAAAAGTTTATTTGGATATGTATTTGTTGTCATAGAGAAACATTTCAAGAAAAGGAAATTTCCTGGCCTCATGTAGGATCTAATTGTATAAAATAAAATTAGTTTGAGATCCCAAGTAATATAATTTTGGAGGTGTTTTATACTTTCTCGCCAAATTAATATTTTAATATCTTTTAGCTCGTGTAGTATATAATGCAATTCATCAAGTATGCTCTCCCACCTAATTAAAGATTGGTTGTCATGATTTTTTTAAGTAAGTCCTATCTTCTACATTGTGAAAAAACTCTCATTCCAAAACCAAATTAGTCCACTAAAAGGTGCTTCAAAATTTTTATTCCCAGAGAAAACTATTAACTTGCACCAATCCTAGCAGCTGGTTACGAGAGTAGAAGACGCTACCAGTTGGGCCTTCATTCCAATTACCTTGGAGGCATCCATACTTTGGATCAACAACAAAGCCTGGGGGGCAGAATTTGCAAATGGGTCTGTGCTCCTCGACGTAGCAGGGGGTGTCCCCTGGACAGGAGAAATCATGGCATGGGTCGATACAGCGGTAACCCCGGCAGGCCAGCCGGTCGGGGCAACCACGGTCTCGTAGGCAGATTGATAGCGTGGGGTTGCAGTTGCGAGTGCAGATGCACACAGCCCCGTGCTCCAATACCTCACATGTCTTGTCGGCTGGGCAGGGGCTCTTTCCACCCGCGGTGCAGGGGTTCCTGCACCGCCCATTGAGACAGGCTCGGTCGGAAGGACAGTCTCCATCTTGGACACACACTAGGCCTTCTTCAGGGGCGCAAGTCAATTCACCCCCTTCCCCCACCACAAATCCGGCTCCGCACACACAGGTGGGGCGGTGGGCCCTCACTTCACACCGCTTGTTGGGGCCACAGGCGAAGGTGCCATGGCGGCATGGGTCACGGCACTGGCGTGCCACCCTATCACAGGCCAGGGTGGGTGGGCATTCGAGATCGGAAGTGCAGGGGCCACCGGATGTTGGAAGGTTGGGTCTGGGATCTCCACGGCAGGAGGGGTCGAGGGTGCATGAGGCATGGGGGTTACCAATGTGGCAGTGGGGGCAGGAGCATCTTGGCCTGTGAAGGACTACTCTACAGAGGGCCCCATCCCCACAAGCCCCCCTCAGACTACAAGGGTCAACGCACTGACTATTGACGCAAGCCCTTTCGTTTGGACAGTCATTGTCTCCACCGCATTCACTTTCAGCTATGAGAGCCAGGGATATGGGGTGGAAAAAGAGAAGAGAGGGGAAAGCAACCATAAGAACCATGAAAGGAAACATTCTTCACAAATTTCAGGTGCACATACAGTGTGGGTCCGAGTAATGAAAGTGAAAAAAATTAAGTGAGACACTTGAAGACAGGCCGAAGAAGAGTTGGAGAGGCGGACAAAAGAGGCCGCCAACTTTTGTGGGGAGTGTGAAAAAAGTGAGTTGCATGAAATATTTACAAAAAAGTGACAAAACAGAGGACAAAAAGTTCTCAGCGTCTGTTTTTGGACCACTTGATGGCTCCAAGAACCATTCGAGAATGCTCCTTTCACAGTTCCCAATCTGGCTTATCATTAACCAATATGATTGCCAATTTTTTCCCATTTCTTTTTGACACAAGCATATGGATTTATATTTACATGAACATTATCTCTTTGAACATTAGCTTATACTATTTTATATTTAAGTTAGCGGTTAAATTTCAACGAGCTGAGCTTCTTTACGAATTGACAAATTGGCAAGAGGCATCATTTTCACTTTAACCATGCAAATAAAAGACATACAAGAAAGCCTCAACAATTCTCTACAATATTTACTCCATTAAAAGCAAATTATATCCCATCTCTTAGTGCATAAATGCTTAGATCTTTATATTTTTATGTCTCTCGGCATAAAAATGTCACAGGTTAGTGACTAGGCAGATTGGAATACTGTCTACATTTAGAGTGAGCTCAGACACAAAATTTGTACACAGGTAATAGTTCATCATTAAAGATGGTTTAAAACACAAAATAAAACATAAAATCCCTTGCATTTTGTACAATATTAACCATGGTAAAAACACAAATTATTAACAAAATACAACTTTGATTAATGTGTTTTAGCCTATTGTATGATACATCTACACATGCATGCTTAAATAAATTACAGGTTAGATATTTTACTACAAAAAAGGAGTTATTAGGGCATTAAAGGGCTAATAAATGATTAGGTTTCAAGCTGATGATATAAAAATCTTTTCACTGTGGGAAAGAAAAGCTCCCACCCTACCTTTACGGCACTCGACAGTTGGTCTACCAACTGTTCCCGGGGGACAGCGGCAGACAAATGCAACTCCTTCACGCAGACATTCAGCTCCTTTGCCACAGCCTATGGTGCGGCAATCAGAAGGATACTCGTAAGTGCCTGTCATAAGGATACAAACAGACACATGAAACAAAGATTAAGTGTGATAAAATCTTCTAATCAAAAACTTCTTCATTTATGCTACGTTGTTGCACTACCTATGAATATCAATGAATAAATCTAACTAACCTATCAGCAATTAATCTCAAGAATTTCATCTCCAACATTTTTTTATTATGAATTAATCGCAGTGATAAAGCTTCCAATGAAAATCTTATAGAAATATATTTATTAATGCTTGATCTCTTGAACTTTATTAGAAGAACATTTGACTATTTTCATTTCAATAATTCTTAAAGGATTATCTTCAAGCTTATGTAGCTCTTTTAATATTTCAAGTGAGTCAAAATTCATACCCTTTAAGAGACAAATTTACTTTTAATTTGTAAATTAAAAATCTTCAGAGGAATCTAATTCCAAGTGTGTTTCACTGGTTTTTAAGTAGTACAACATTAACAGATATTTCTTCATGGATTGACACCTTTAAGATGAAACATGAGCCATTACTCTTGAGAAATGACATCACATACTTTTTTCTTCATTTACAATGCTATTAGGGGGCTTAATTTAAACAAAATATGTTCATCAAAGTCTGAATGATACAAAAATAATATCCCAATAAACAATGGATGACCCTGTAACTTAAACTCCAAGACATAATATTATTTTAATGTTGGACAGACAATATTGATTTGCTCAACACCATTGCAGAGTTATAAATTTTCACATTTAATACTTCACGAAACCTACACTTCACATGAGGATCTCCAGAGGGGAACTCTGATGGGCAATAACATTCAGCTCCATTGACCCCTGTGCGACACTGTGCATTAATACCACACTTCTTCTCCACACAGATGTCCTTAGTACTACCAGAGCACAAACACCCTTGGTAAGGGTCTCCGAAACATCCAGGTAAGCAGTGGCATTCAAGGCCTTGGGGAGATTCACGGCATTTGGCATTGTCTCCACATGGGTTTCGCAAACATGTGTCCCCACCTAATGAATGGGAATGAACAAACATACAAATTGAGCAACAAGAAGCATAACAAATTTCTTTTTAAATTTTTTGTTGACCTTGAAAATGCTATCAATGGGAAAATAGCAACATATTTCAGAGGCCCGACCTTTAGGTAATTCTAGTACATACACTATATACTTTACCATAAATAATATATACATACAAATATATGGAAGAAAGGCTAACAAAGAGCCGAATAGACAAGGTAGAACTTGGGTTTTAAAAATTACAATTTACTTTAAAAGTCATAATTTTCCTCAGAAGTTATTGTAGTTATTATGTTGTAATTAACCATGAGAGAAAAGGAATATAAAACAGGAACTGCTCTCAGTCAAGTCATTACATTTTAAATTTTAATTACAAGGAGAAAATAGTAGTGGAGGTTTATCATTAATACTGTTTTTAAAAACATTGAATCTTATCCTAATTACTCACAGAAGAATACAAAATATGGTTACCTTGTCTGCATTCGATAAGAGGATTTCCATAGAAACCTGGAGGGCAAGAACAGTGAGCCCTGCGCGCAATAACCCGGCACTGAGCATCTGATCCACAAGCTCCAAGGCATGGATTTCGACATGATCCATCAATGCAGCTCTTATCTGAGCCCTCACAGTCAGCATCAGCAGTGCATTCCCTGCGGGTGCACGCTTTGCTAGGCTCTCCACCATATCCCTCTGGACACAGACAGATGGCACGGTGCTCTGAGGCACGACACACGGCATCGGTGCCACATGCTGTAGGTGAGCAAGGACTGATGCACATGCCGTCAGTACAAGCCAGGTCATTCAGGCAATCATTGTTTGATCGACAACCAGGTGAGCAAACTCCTTTCATGCAAATCTGTCCCTGAGGTAAAAAAGGAAGGAAAGGTTTGATGAAAGGATACTACACAAAAATAGCCCACAGTGATGAACAAAGGGAGTTCAAGTAGAGGTAAATCTTGATTTACGAACAAGTTAGGTTCCTAGGCATAAAATGATAGTTACATGTATATGGACAAAAATAAAGCATTCAACTGTCTGGAACCTTTTAAAACTTTTACAGGTGTTTAACAGTTTTCAGGGAAATAGCCTACTTGCTGGTAGAAGCAGGGAAAATATCATGTAAGATAGTTTTTGAAAAATATCTTGTTGGTAATTAAAATTAACCTTTAAAAGCCATATTTAAATTCCATCTGTATGCCCCTGTCCTATGTAATGTGTTTTCACAAGAGAAGCTATAACACTTCTATGATGGACTAGAAAGCCACAGAAAATTAATGAGTTTATTAAAACATTATGGCTTATGCTTTCACCACCAAACATTTTGAGGTTGTGAGGACTGGTTCAGTTCTTTGGTTCTTGATTCCAGTTCTTGAGATTAATCCAGCCAAAATATCCAAAACCAGCATCAAAACAAAAAGAATTGGTTCCAGAACTGATATTAGTGGAAGTAAAACTTCAAATTTATATAGCATTTTTATGGTCTGGCATTGTGCACATGTACATTCAAATAAAAACCTCAAATGAAGTTCCTCAACCCGGAATTTGTTGTCACACAACTATGTAGATAATGACTTTGATGTTTATTTTGCACGAGTGGAAGTTATTAATTAGATTTTGTTTATTAATATGTTATTTTAATTAGTCATGTTGGAGAGAAAACATTATCTGGTAATCAGGAGAGCAACAAAAATTGAGGATGATGTTATTTTCAAGTAAGATTTGCAAGAAAATTATTGGAATCCAGATATTGAGAATAAAGAAAAAAAGTAAAGGGGAAATCTTAATTACAACCTTTTTTTATTGCTGAATTGCTGAGTGAGGATGAATAGTTTATTTAAAATCGCACTGGCCATTGAAAATAAAATATGTCTATCAAAAATTTAGTGCTGATCAACTACAATATACACTATGCTATTGCCAGCATGCTGTAGTTGTAATGTACATACCTGAGAGCAGTCACTGTCCCCTCCACATTTCACCTTACACCTTCCAGCAACACACTCTTCTCCACATGAACAGTCAGAAGCAGAACCACAAGGGGTATTACAGAAGCTGGATTCACATTTTGCACTAGGTGGACACCCTACATTTCCAGCACATTTCACAAGTGGCCTGAAGCAACTGACCATTGGGTTCCCAATAAAGTCAGATGGACATCCACAGAGAACAGCATGGTTCACCACTCGGCATGTGGCACAGTGGCCACAGCTAGAAGCACCCTCGCAAGGATCTGGATGTAAAGGAATTACAATGAACGTTGCACAACAGGAAATATAATACATAAAAATTTCATCCTGTACATGCCTTTGTACAGGGTGTACATGTATGCACCTATTGACTTTATGGTGACACCTATATATCAACTTGATATTTAATAACACATAAGAATAACTGATTACTTATCAAAAACCTTACAGAATCGGTGGAAGTTTTAGAAATCATTGGATTTTATGAGGATAAAGAAAAGGAAAGCGATTTCGAGGACAAAGAATTTACAAATTTCATTTTATGAAAACATTTTGATTATTTGTTGTTTCTATTCTAAAATATGTCATTAACTTGTAAAACAAAACTAACTACAGGATGTGTAATCACTGGATACTTTCAAATGAAAATGGAAACTGACATTCATCATGATGAAATTATTATAATTTTTTTGTTTCACAATAAATTAAATTGCTAATTTTTACAACACTCTCCACAGGTTTTATAAATAACTAATTAATTCTTATGCTGATAGATACCATGCATAAATATTAAGAGGAGAACTTACTTCTACACTGCTTGTTGATGCATGCTTGATCACTTGGGCAGACGGTGTCACTACGGCAACCAATATCACATATCCTGTTGTCACAGATTTGATTAGGACCACACTTGCTGTCACTGTTGCAAACAGCTTTGCACAGGCCACCAATACAGCGCTCATCTGACAAACAGTTACCATCACTGGAAAGGATAAAAAAAAGTTAATTAAAGAAAGAACAAACAAACAAGAAAAGTGAAATCAGAACTCCATCAGACAGCAAAATGTATCTCATCAATTGCTTACTAACCTTCGACAGGTTGACTGGCACATTCTTCCATAGCAAGTTTGTCCAGATGGGCAGTCATCTTCAGAGAGACAAGATGTTGGAGGATGGCGACAGGACACATACGGGTCACCTGTGAGAGGACTGGGGCAAATGCACACCTTTTGATGGTTCTCCATTGTGCACCCGGCATTAGTTCCACAGGCTGTTGGTGATTCACATACATCTGAAAATGCACAAGTTAATTGTTTATTTGCATCCATACTTATGAATAATATATACCTACATATAGGCATAGTTTTCTAGTTTGGGATTCTAAAGAAAATAGATACTGGTAAAAAAATGCTTGTACTTATTATTTTTAAATCTCTTTCTGTAATAATAAATAAAAGAATACCTACTCCATGAAAATATATATTTACAATTCAGTTGTAAGGGTGTTGACTATGGGTGACAAGAGGCGATTGGCCACATGACCCAATGGCACAGAAATAAATATTATTAATATTGCTCTCTACTGGTTTACACAGCCGGTTAAGGTGTAACTTCGAGCCAGAGTTAAAGCTAATCATTGATTGCCTGCCATATGCTTTGTAGCTGATTGGATAAGCAAGACATAATTGTGATTTAAACTCCTACATGATTGTAAAAAAATTTAATT
This sequence comes from Calopteryx splendens, assembly GCA_002093875.1. Lineage (NCBI taxonomy): Eukaryota > Metazoa > Arthropoda > Insecta > Odonata > Calopterygidae > Calopteryx > Calopteryx splendens. The sequence continues at coordinate 586,481 of LYUA01000116.1, forward strand.
TTTTGAGATTATTTAAAACCCAGATTCTTTTTAGTCAGATATTTATGGACACTTGAACAAGAAATGATGGAGCTTTACTATTATTTAACATTTTAAAAGGAGAATTTTTATAAAATAAAGTGTTATGCATGCCAAATCACAAAAACAATCTAAAATACAAGTAAATGTTTTATGAGGAAACCTCATAAGCAATTATTCTAATACTTCAGGTTCCCCTCCATGAAACTTTTGATAATCCATTGAAAAAACTATCATACAATTCCAAAGAAAATTTATTGGTGTGATGTACCACCATTTTACAGAATCATCAAGTACCTGACGACATGGGTTGTACCCAAAAATTTTCCATGGAATAGTATGATTGCTCTTTTTTCAAGTCTAAATACATATGTTCATGTGGATATACATGCATACACTACATACCCATGCACATGTTGTTGATGCAAGCTCTGTTTCCTGGGCAATGCGAATCACTGTGACAACCAGCAATGCACACAAGCCCCTCGCATATCTCTCCCGTACGACAGTCATCGGAGCGTCTGCACTGAGGCCTGCACACATTGACATGGCACCGCTCATTGCCAATGCAGTGTGAGTCCGATGAACAGATTGGACGACAGATGCCACCATCAGTGCACAGGGATCCTGGAGGGCAACTCCTGTCCGGTGAACAAGGTGGCATTGGTTCCCTGACGCAGCCCACACGTGGTGTTGGATTGGGTATAAGTCCTGAGCTACAGGAGCAGGCCGCCCTACGATTGATGACAGAACATATAGCATTTGGACCACAAGCACCATCGATGGTACAGGGATCCACACAATGGTTTCCTCTGCAGGATTCACGTTCTCCACAATCTTCATCCATACGGCATCCTGTTATGCACATGTTGTGCAAACATACATGTCCCAGGAAGCAGTCATTGTCCACTCGGCAAGTCACTGGTGATAAATTATGCATCATTTAAATTTTGGTAGACATAATATGAGATGAACACAGTATATGTACACAAAAATATTCATTTTTTGTGACTGTAAGCTATCTACTAACTCAACACTTGCAGAATTTAAATGTAACTTCCTTGTACAATTAAGATTCTACTCTACTAAACCAGCATTAACAGATTCATGTGTGCCAGTAATAAGTTAATATTTTCTTGATTGCTAGTTGTAGAAAGATGGAGCTTTATGTGTTTCATCCAGATGACATGTGATGATCCTAATCATTCTATATAGATAAATTCTATGACGAATTATTAATTCAGCTGACAAGGTGCAGGTAATATAATGGAATTTACATTTCATTAGAACTGTAATTTATTGTTTGTTTGCTGAAACTCAACACATCAAGCACAATGTTACAAATAAATATGTACATTCACATTGCCTTAAACTTGTTTAAAAGTGAAAATGGAAAATGAATAACAATTGAAATGCATTTTAAGATATAAGAAGACAATATAGAGAGTAGTTTTTCTTTTTGAAAAAAAAATATATATTTAGCAAAAAAATAAAAATTTAAAAATATATATGCATTGTCAATTCAATAACTGAAACCAGGCTCTAGAATTTACCAAATATGGCATTGTTTCTTTTGATTTCATATTATATCATGTGATCCTGTTTGACCACATACAGTTTTTATCATGAAAATAATAATTTCTACAGTGTGAATGAAAAGGGAAACAAACAAGTGAAGACATGTAGATGATATAAAAATATATAGGTGCCTTACAAACAAAGTGTAAAACACTAATGGAAATGACCAAGAGAAAGAGAAAAAGGAAATAAAGCCAAAAAAGAGTAAAACAGGTCAACCTGTTTGCACCCCAAATTATAAAATGGAGAAAGATAAAATGAACAGAAAGGACTTAGGCATAGATTTCATGGATGAAAAAAAAAGATATTTTTACTTACAAATGCAATTGTCCCTCAGACATTTCTCATTGAATGCACAATTCACATCACTCTGGCATGTAGGCAAGCACATGCCATCCCGGCAGGTATTTCCATTGGAGCAGTCAGTATTAGCATCACAGGAAACTGGGACTAAAAAAATATTTGCAAAAAATTTAAAAAAAGGTTGAAATACTTTCTAAATGCTAATTACAACACATATTTACTTTTAAAAAAATGGTAAAAAGTTTTTAAAACACATATTTTTTATATGTTGAGAGCAGAATTTTACCTTAGTCTATACCTTAATAAGTACTTAAATTTACAGAGAAACAAAGGTGGGAACTTACTTCTTTATATCAATTACTATTATTTACGGGTTCTCTTAAAAATTTAAAATAAACTATTTACATATATTTGCATTGAGCAAAGTTAAAACTCACTACATATGAATTCTCAAAAAACTATAACCAGATGGAACAGAGATTTTCAGAACCCAGAAATGATTGTAATTATTAAAAAAAGTTAAATACCACCTTTGGCTTACTCTATGGGCCTGAATAAATTTTTAATGGAAATTTTTGTTTAGATGAAGCACAAATGTAAAAAGAAAATGCTATTGGCTAAAAAATTAATTAATTTTAAATCTAAGAATAAGACAAGCCTAGGAAAAGAATTTTCCAAATGAATATGAAAAGACATAGTATTACTTACTTCTCACACACTCAATATCTTGATTTCCAGTGAATCCAGGTGGACAGCTACAGTGTTTCATGTGATTTAGAATTCTACACTCTGCATTCATACCACAGGCACCTGTTCTTTCACATGGATTTCCACAATGGCCCTGAAGGCACATTTCAGTGAGACCGCACTCCTCATCAGTCTGACACAATGCTGAACACAAAAAAAAAACATTTTAACTGGAATAACAGATTTAAGTACCCAACCTGATCTTTGAGGATATTTATCTCATATTAAAATTTCAAATTCGGAATAAAAGTTAGGAACATGTAAAATAAAAATATATACACATTTAAAGCAAAATTTAATTTATCTATTACTAAAGCTTTTGGAATAAACTATGAGAAATCAAGACAAGTTTTAGAAATTGATGATAAAGATCTTCTTTTTCATGACTTTAAATTCTCAAATCTGATGAGATACATCAAAAATCTAAATAGTATGTATGTAAATATCATTATGTAGAAATGTCAGACAAAAGTTTGGAATAGAAGTGAACAAATCCTCATTCCAGAATTTTTGTCCTGTTCTGCCATGACAACTTTTTCGCCTTAGTACTGTCATCCCATTAGGTTTGTAAATACATCTCAATATTATTGTAGAGTCCCACCAATTTTAAACACTTCTTTACTTCTCACATTAATTTTTCATTTAGTTGATTTCAGTATTTATCACTATCTTGTACCCTGGCTGATGATTTTTTATGCTTTAGAATGAAAAAACTTCAAGGCCAATTTCTGAGCAAGTTTAATATAAAATTACCTCTTCTACTTCTGATAGTTATTCACCACGTTTGCTTTATTATGGCAATGAAAATAGATGATGCACCTACCAAGCGACAGGAATGAAGCGAATAATTTTAATGACAACCTAGGTGAGTGAAGGAGCATTCTTTAGCATGCTCACTGGACTATGATCTTTTATTAGAATTATTTACTTTATTCCTTTATTTGATATCTTTAGGTGGCAACACTTCATGAATTTTCTGCAATTAGTTAAAGAAGAATTTTTGCATGATAAGTACATTTTTCAACTGAAATCTTTGTCTTCTCTTGTCCCATCCAGTGATGGCAAATTTCTCATCTTAAGGACAATTATTTTTGTTCCAAATCCTTCCAAGCCTTGGTATGGCCAATAACAATCAATAGCATGGTATTACTAAAAGCTCTACAGAAAGCTTACTAGAAAATGGCAAAAGCATTTTCATTAATTTATTTGGCAAAATTGCAGTAGTAATGGAAGTTGGATTGAACTCCACCCAGGGGAATTTGCCAATTCACCAGAGCTTCAAGCTTTGGGTTTTTCATGTTTCAGGGGCTAATGTTTTGTGTTTGGTGTGCATAGGAGATAATAATAATAAATTGTCTTTATTGGGGCGAGATGGAGACTAGAATAGTCCCTTCTTCCACCTAACCTGCAGATTTCATCCATAGTTGAGATGGGAATTGCAGAATAATGGATAAAGAGCTCATGAGAGGACTAGATGGTAATGATTAAAATCTTTCTCAGGAAATAAATGTTGAGCTTTTAGGGAAATGCTAATTCTTATGTAAAATTTATGGCAACAAATGACCTCAGCAATCAAGATACCTCATACACATCATTCTAAACACAACTGTTAATCATTATCATATCTTTGGGTGTCTATTGATACTCACGTCGACATATGCCACCATAGCAATAGGAATTTCTAGGGCAGTTAGCATTGCTACTGCATGCAACTTCGGTAGGCCTGCAGCCAATCAAGATATCGTTTGCATCACCTTCATATCCAGGTCTACACACACAATGGCCAGCATGATCTTTTGGGGTGCAGTCAGCATTTGCACCACATGCCACCTTTTCACAAACACCTACAAAAGTAAAGAGCATTAAATATGTAATTTTTTCATGAATGTAGGGTTTAGATTTGAATCAGAACTATAACATAAAAACTTAAGAAATGCCCAAGATTACTTGAGAAGAGGTAAAGCCAAATCTCTGAAATTTGTTTTACTTTATAAACCCAATAATACATATTTTTTTATTTGATTCTTTCATCTAGGTAGCTAAAGTTCCATGTTTGTGGAAAAACTACAAGACATAGCCACTGTGGCTATATATGAGCATCATACATCAAGCAGGTGATGAATAGCAAAAATAAATTTTTGGACTTCTTCATCACAAAATATAACTCGAATACTTATAATGTTTTCGAAGAAGAAATCTTAGTTGCATAAACATGAGTAATTTCTAATTATAAGCATTAATGCTATCCATTACAATTTACCCTATTGAATTCCAATGGGCATTTCATCTAGAGTTTAAAATAAATTCTCCATAATCACTAAAAATTTACAGAACCATACCAATTTTCTTGAATATTTTCAACATATTTTTTTACTAACTACATAACCAAGTAACTCATGATATCCTAATGCATTTCCTCCCTGTTTCTGTACACAGGCGAAAAAGAATTTTAAAAATATTATTTTCAACCCTACCTTTGCACTTTGGTACTCCATCATCGGTATTACATTCAGCAGCTATAGGACAGTCTGCATTTGTCTGACATTCATCTGGTGTACGGCAACCTTCCTTGTATGGGTCTCCAACTGTTCCAATGGGGCAAAAGCATTTGAAGGATCCCCTAGCATTGTCACACAGGGCTCTAAGGCCACAGGGTGTGTCAGCACAGAAATCAATTGGCAGACAGCTGCTGTAAGCATCACCTGTATATCCTGGCTGACAATAGCAAACCTGTAAAAGAAAAAGATGGTGGTAATAACAGCTGCTACAACTCATAAATGGCAAATGAAATGCATAATTAGGACATTAATGCTTTCTAATGTAGTAGTATTTATACGCACTTGTTGGTGACTTTCAGTTGAGCAGAGAGCATTCTGACCACATGGATTGTGTGCTAGGCAAGCAATTTTGCAGATGTGTTCCTCGCATAATTTTTCATTTGAACAGTCATTATTGGAATTGCACTCAATTGGCTGACAGCCAATCTTATCATCTTGCGGGTTTCCAAAGTATCCTGTCTTGCAAGTGCAAACTGCAGTGTGATCATGAGCTGCACAATCAGCATTCCTCCCACAAAGAACAGATTCACAAGGGTTTTCACACTCAGCCTGGAAATAAAATTGTTTGGGATTAATGCAGACACATATATGATTAAAAAAATGAAATGTGGGTTATAAATGAGATAGAAGCCAATAAATTAGTTGGCCACATTCTTCATGGGAGTGCCAATAGACAACAGTACACCTGAGAGATAATGAGCATTGATTAAGTTTTTAAAAGTTGCAGTGGGGATCAAGAGTGTGATCTATTTATGCATGTATATATTACACAGGTAAAACTTTGTGGCAAGTGTGACATGAGGGAGGGATAAGAAAAGGCCATAAATATTAATTTCCAATGTCTTCATAGTTGCATTAATTTTCCTTCTTTAGGAAAATAATTCACACAGACAATGAATTTTCATCAAGGTGTGACATATTATGAAAACCATCATTTGCCAGAATTGAAAAATGAACTCAATTTCACATAATTTGATTTGAAATAGCACTGGTCTTTCTGACACCATTAGTTCTATCAAATTAAATTTCTTACCAAAAAACATTAAAATTTTTACCAAAATGTGAAGAATATTTGCCTAAATTTAAAGAGCTAATTATTAATGGATGCATTTATTCTTACCTGTCCTAAGTTATTAGAAGCACACCTCTGAGTTGGATTGCAGTCATCATCAGATCTACATCGGACTTCCTTCACACAGATATTGTTAAGGCAATGTTGGAAGTCAGGACAGCTGCTGTTAGTTTTGCAAGTTGGTCTGCAAACATCCTGGATGCAAAGTTGATCACCAATACAATCTCTGGCACTGTTGCATTCCACTGAAATAAATATAAAAATATATTTTGAAAAATTCTTACAGAAACACAGAAAATAAAAAAATACTACATCAATTTTTTTTCATTCGTTGTAAACTGAGTTTTACATATTTTCCCAATATTTTAATGCAAAAAGTCCAGTAAATTGAAACAGGAAAGTACTCATTAATTGCATGATTGTGATTAAGTGCATGATTATAATTTTTTTCTTTCCATAGACATCTGGTGGTGAATGTTCCAGTGGAATTCTATTAAGCCACCATCAGCTCCCCATTGGGTTTCCCAGAGGTTATTCCATTTTCATCCATATTCCATTCCAGGCATTTTAAATAGTACCCATAAAAGAAGCCTAAACACACATTCAATATGTAGGCTAACAGGTGGGAATGTTGTCCACCAGATTTATAATTCAACCTCAATCGGCGAAGAAAAGGAATACATTTTTTGACTTAAGTTATATTAATTAAAAAGAAGAAATGTGATTTTCTAACAAGCTCCAAAAATGGAATACATGAATTTCAAGCAGTACAAAGCAGAACAACTGCAAATAGTAAGGAGGATGCAGTGAAATATTAGTATTACAAACATATAAGGATTCCTTCTTTGTTGATCTGATATCAGGGTTGGTAGATTTGGCAGGGGAAAACAAGGTAAATAGCATGGACGGGAACTTCAAAGTATGAAAAAGTGGGACCTTGCCATTCATTGAAAATGCTTGGTAATTAGATTCATTAAGCATCATGTTAATTGAATTGAAAACATTTCATTTGTGATTACAATCATTTAAAGTCATTTCTGACCATAATCTGAAACTTATCACCAAGACATCAACTTAAAGTCAATCATAGTCAAATTAAAAACAACCCAACCAAAATTATCTGGTATAAGCAATGGTGTCACACAAAAAAAATTATTGAGGAAGGCAATGGGAAAACACCTCAATTATTTTTCCCATGCAATTTTGGATGACAGCACGCAGATCTCTAAATTAATAAAAATTCTACGCTACATAAATTTGAAATCTAATACACAGGCACTGAGGAAAAATCAAATGGTAATTGATGTAACTAATCCCCATTACAATGCTGCCTAACTGCCAATCATTGACACTCACATGAGCAAACACCATCAGTACACCTTGTCCCAGCAGGGCACTGGCCATCGCCTGCACAGTACTGGACAGGAACACAGCCAAGACGAGGATCTCCAGTTGTTCCAGGACCACAGTGGCAGATGCCCACGTGCCTTCCAGAGAGACATTGTGCATTCACCCCACAGGCATTGGGCAAGCTGCACGGGTCAATGCAGCGAGATTCCACACACGCAAGGGCCTCAGCACAATCCTCGCTCTCCTCACACTCAAGTGGGATGCACTGCCCATGCACCGGGTCCCCAGTGGTTCGTGGTGGGCACTGACACAAGGCCTGACTCCCGGCAGGGTGTTCTCCACGGGATAGTGGTGTGCAAAGGGCTCCATGGCCACAGATTCCTGGGTGATCACATGGATTTCCGCACCGATTGTTGATGCAGACAGCTGTTGGGGGGCAGTCAACATCTGCAAGGCAATCCCCAGGGCTTCGGCAGCCTCCACTCACTGGATTGCCAACTAGCCCTTCTTGACAGGAGCAGGTGAAACTTCCAGGGGAATTCCTACATCTGCAATACAGAATTTGTAATGAATTACCTGATTACATCTTCACCTGGATAATGGATCCTACAATACAACTGCTTGCAAAATATGTTTAAAATGAATATAGACTTGTTGATCATCTTTTAAAGTATCCACATCCTGACTTCATTTTCACTCATTATTTTTAGGAAAACAATAGTGTTGTGAAGTAACTGTACAAACATTGTTCAAGTTTTGTATTTTCAGATACTTCATGAACAGTTATCATGTGAGCATTTGAGATTTGTATTAAACTCGAGAAGGTTTTTTTAATAAAGCAAAAACTCTAAATAAAGTTGGATTGATAAACATCAAAGATAGATCATTAATATAGCACAATAATAGACTCATTTGAGTAACAGGTTAAATAGGTAACCCTCAACTTGTGTGAATCAGTGCAATCAGCACTCTTATCATTAACCCTCAAAAGAAGAAAACAACGAGTAATACAGTAATAATTAATTCAGTTGGTCAAATGGCTTGCTCTGGCAATCAATAAATCATTGAATATATAACTATATTAGCATTTCATCATGCTATGGATAAAATCTACATCAATTTAACAAAAATCCATAAATGTTTAGCCTACAAATGCATTGTTCATTTCCTTATCTCTTATAGTGCCCACAGTGACTTTTTAATGCTTATATAACTTGAATTCCTGTATTCAAAGTGGAACAGATGAAAAATAAGTCCAATTGAAATGAATGGCATTAATATAAAATCCAGGACTGGGTATTATCATTATAAAAAAATCTTAACAACTTACACAGCTGTTTCATGGCAGGGATTTTGAGAGCATTCATCAATATCAACACATTTTGAATCTTCCAGGCGGTAGCCATCAATGCAAGTGCATACTGCTTTGTGGTCTACAACTTTGCATGTGCCTCGTCCACAGTCAAGCTGATCACATGGGTCTGAAAGTGAACAAATGAATTTAATTACATCATGTACACAAACATCTTTTAATTATTTAATAGGCTGGTCTCTAGTTATCAACCAATTAATTAATACATCATGATCCTTTAATTATTAATCATTTTAAATTAATACATGTACCTATCTATAAGTTTTGGCAAACAGGGTAAACCACCAAGAATAAATTTACTTCTATTGCCAAATAATG
>LYUA01000116.1:599151-621170 GCA_002093875.1 Calopteryx splendens
AAAACTTGTCACCAGGACAGTCTTCATCATATAGGCATTCCACCTTGAAACACCCAACAGAGGGATCATTAGGATCACCCAAAAACCCTACAGGACAGTTGCACACTGGTAGATGTTCATAAACATTGCACACAGCTCCAGGTCCACATGCAGTACTGGAGCAAGGGTCCATGCACTTCAGCAATCCTTCAGCAGACTTGCAGGCCAAGGATTCTCCACAGGTACCATCATCTTCACACTCATTTGGTGCTGCACATCCAGACCCATATGGATCCCCCACTGTCCCAACAGCACAGTTGCAACGGAATGAACCAGGGATGTTAATACACTCTGCTTTTGGGTGGCATGGAAGACTGGTGCACTCATCAATATCAAGACAACCAGTAGGTCCTGGTGTGAATCCTGTACCACATCTGTTAAAAAATAAGAGGGAATTTGAAAATAATCACTCATCTACAAACTTCCACCAACCTCAAGAAGGTGATCTTCAGGTTAGACTATTTAAGAAAACAGCCAAGATGTAGTTTCAACCAAGAATGACATTCATTTATAATTTTGCCAATGCTCCTTTAGGTCCTCAACGGGCCAAGAGGACCTATACTAGCATTAGCCTGCAGAAGAACCATAATATTTTATATTAAACTTATATACAGCAGAAGGCCATTAAAGATTTTTTCATTTCTCTATTGTAATAAAGGGGATAGTTTTATTTTATGAAAAAACAGATTTTGAGATTTTTGAAAGTACTCTGAGGTTCCTTGAACACATTTCGACCATTTTCCTGATGATGTCTGACTCAGGGTGTTTATGTAATAAAGAGATATCAAGGGCATAATTATTGATTTAACTCTATGGTTGTAACCTATTATTTTATGCATATTCTGATTGCTTTGAAAATGTATTACAAGCATGAATTTTGCCACATTTTGCTGTGAGAAATTCAGCCCGCATTTATATTGAAATAGAACATATTTAAATAATTAAAACTGGACATAAAATGCTGATAAAATGTTATCACTGAAAGTATGAACATTTTTAAATGGAAATTATCTACTTATACAAATATCTAGAACAATTTTTTTAATTTTAAAATTTTCCCCTTCTCAGTTTGTATACTATGTAAATTATGTTAAAACTAAGCATAATTCGGCAGGTGTATAAGAATAATAATTTTTATACAGGTTATCCTTTCCACATGTGTGTAGTTTATGACTAGTCTTCAAAGAGTATTTTTTTAAAGTTTTTATTTCATATCTTTTACTAACCTGCATTTCCCACTGATGCAAATTTCTGAAGCGCTGCAGTCCCCATCTATTCTACAACCTGAACGACAGATTCCATCTCGACAGACCTCTCCCACAAGGCAATTTCCATCTCCAAGGCAGACTTTGTCACAAGTATTCCCACTCCCACATCTCTCTCCAACAGCGCAATTATTTTCATGAGGAGAGCATGCAAGAGCACAGAAGGACCCCACACAGTGATATCCGGCCGGGCAAAGACCACCTTGACCACACTGCACAGGCACCCGAACACAGCCTTGCTCTGGAACAGGGCTCCCCACAAAACCATCTGGGCACAAACAGGTTGTGGCATGGTCAACACAGCGGCAGATGGCATTTGGTCCACAAGCCCCTTCCTTCTGGCAGGGATCTAGAAGAGGCACATTAAGAGTGTAATTTCACAAGGACTATAAATTACGGTATTAAAATAATATACATATTTTCACATACAAAACAACATACATATTTTCACAAACATATATACCTATATGGACGACCATGAACAAGGTTTAATCGAGATCATCTTACCTTGGCATTTTCCATTAATGCATGCTTTATCATGTGGGCATTTGGCGTTACTGCGACAACCAAGAGTACAGAATCCATTTATACAGGCCTGATTATCAGAGCACTGAGTATGGCCAGCACATGGGACAACACAAACACTATTTTGGCATCTCTCACCAAGTACGCAGTCATCTGTATTGCGGCATGCCACTAGAAGAAACACAATATAAAAGTGAATAGCCATCTTTAAAAGTCATTGTAATATACACCTCTTCATAATCTACTGTCCTTCAAACTACATTAACAGGGCAATAAATGCAATTTTAATTTTCTGGTTACTAGGGCGTAAGACCAGAATAAGAAAATAAGTTAGATTATTAAATTATAGACCCAAAGAGGACATATTTTGGTATCAGGAATGGTGTCCGATATATATAGCCCAATTCAATTGCAAGAAAATTTTAACATATGGAAGAGGATAATGAAGAGTTAACAGCATGCTCTCAGTCTTAAAGTATGCATTATTTCAGTCAACGCTATATTTACCTCTACACTGTCCATCGATACAAACATCTCCAGGACAATCAGCATCACTGGTACAAGAATCCTCTGCCCTTACACAGCCAACCGATGATGGTCCAAGAAGGAACTTGGGTGGGCAACTGCAGATGGGCTTCCGCTCTTGCACGGAACAGAGAGCATTTGGCCCACAGGCATTTTCGCATGGGTTGGAGCACTTCCCTGACACACAAACCGCATCCCTTGGGCAATCAGCATCTCCTCTCGGACAATGTCCAACTGGAAGACAACCAGTGGCCAAAGGATCACCGACTGTCCCAGGTGGACAGCTGCACTTGTGGCCTCCCACAGCTGAGGGGGCAGCCTCACAAAGGGCAGTAGGGTGGCATGGGTTCGGTTTGCATGACTCGGTAGCTGTGCATGTAACTTCCGGCAGAGGATCTGGCCGGTAGCCAGGTGGGCAGGAGCATATAGCACGGTGTTCCTCAGCGACGCACACTGCGTTCTCCCCGCATGCATCCTCCTCGCAGACATCCATACAGGTGTGATCAAGACGGTTGCACAGTTGGTGTGGGGGACAGTCGATGTTGTACACACATGGCACAACCTTACATCCAGTTCCAGATGGATCATTTGGATCCCCAGCATAAGGTCCTGGAGGGCAACTGCAACGGGCCGCATGGTTCTTTGCAACGCAGATAGCATGTGGGCCACACTGGTGGTCCGAGCAAGCAGATCGGCACTTGAGAGCTCCTGCATTGTCTTTGCGGCACACTTCTGATTCTGGACATTCAGCATCAGCCTGGCATTGGTCTCGAGAAAGGGGGCGGCATCCATGACGATCGTTTGGATTACCCGTGAATCCTGCTCGACACCGGCAAACTGCTTTGTGATCAGAGGCTATGCAGTCGGCATCTCTAGGGCAAGTGACCTCGAGGCAAACAGTGGTGCATTTTGGAACTCCAAGGGCATCACGCTGGCACGCTGATGTATCAATGCAGTCTGAGTCAGTAGAGCAGTCTGGCAAGGAAGGTTTCTCACAAGTTGACTTCACAGGATTCCAAGAGAAACCATCACGACATGTACAAGTTGGCTTCCAGTCTTCAATGGCACAAACCTCATTCTCCCCACATCCAATTCCTTCACAGGGATTGACGCAAGTTTTAAAACCATTTATATTCCACTGACATACCAAGTTACTGACACAATCTTCATCAGTTTGACAATTTCCTTTGGGCAACTCCCTGAGGAGCTGGCAACCCAACACAAGGTTACTGGGATTCCCATCAAAGCCCTCAAGGCATATGCAAGATGATCGGTGATTTTCAGTCACGCAGAGGGCATTGGGGCCACACTGAAGCTTGCTACAAGCATCAACACACTTTCTTACACCCTTTCCAAGCTGGAAGCAGATTTCATTGAAGGCACAATCAAGATCATTTTTACAGTGGCCAGCTTGGCATCCACGTGCAAGGTCATTGGCATCTCCAGTAGAACCGAGCGGGCAAGCACAGGTTCCATCATTACATGCAGCTCCTGGCCCACATTTGACTCCCTCACAGAGATCTCGGCAGTGGTTGTTTTCACAAGCAAACCTATGCACAGAAGGAGAAACATTCGTTCAGATATTCATTTTCTACTGTGACATACTATATTCCAAAGATTTAGCAAAAACAAGAGCAGTGAGCAACAAAAAAATTTTGGCTAACAAAAAAGTATCAATCTCAAAAAGAGAATTTTAACAATTTTTATGTAACTGAAAGAGGATATGCATAGTTTCTAGTATTATGTAAAGTATATTTTATTGCATGAATAAGGCACATTACATTAGTAGAACTGAATTATTCACACTTCTACTGCATTTTGGAAGACCAATTAATGTTGCAAATGTCTTTACTTTGTTGGAGTAAGATTGTGCTATCTCTTAGAAAGTAAAAAGTGAAGGAGAAAAAATATCTAGAAAATGATTGATTTTTCTTACCCAGATGGGCAAGGAGTGTCATGTCCACAGTGACAGGTATGGGGATCCAAGCAAGTTCCTGACCCAATCGGTGAACATTCATCGAAAGGATTTCCAACAAAAGACTCCTTACAACGACAATCATAACTTCCCAGAGTGTTTATGCATACAGCATTAACTCCACAGGCATGGCCACTGCATTCATCCACATCTGGGAAAAATAAGAAAAAGGATCAAGTTTACAGAATTTATTGTTAAAATGCAGTAATGCAGTTTACAGAATTTATTGTTAAAATGCAGTAATGCAGTAATATTGTTAAAGTACCAGATGATGCCAGGATGTAGTTTATAGATTTGGAATCTAAATTTGTACATAATACATTGAACAGCAAAGTAATGACTTAAATTTTGTAATCTGAAGCTTGGTATAATGATGGAAAGAAATGAAAAAAGTGTTGTAAAAACTACATACCAAGCATACTTCATTCAAATGACTACAAAGATACACTTCAAAACATCCTGTCCATATTTATGGAGTGCATTAGTAATTACTATTCAAGTAACTCCCCAAACCTTACCTTGACAGTGTATGTATGGGTTTCCAACAAATCCAATTGGACAAACACACTCCACCGTGTTGATTCCTTGTCGACAGGCTGCCCCAAGCCCACAAACTGTTGTGCTGCAGGACTTTTCTTGGGGACTGCAACCTTCATAGGGATTTCCACTTGTGCCTGGGTGGCAAACACACTGATTGATAGCACCATATTTGCAGTGTGCATTTGGACCACACTCAGGAATGCAAACAGGAGCAATAGCAGCTGAAAAACACAAGAAAGCATGTTACTGATGCTATCAAATATAGGTATCATGGAGTTATGGAATGGTGATATTCTCTAGAGACTTGATTTAAATTGGTAAATTACATGAAGCGATTCAAGGCTGTAACAATGCAAAATTTTAATTCCAAACGTGCAAGTATTTTCTGTTTGACTTGCACTACATTACATACTTTCGCTATGAAATGCACCTAGTTCTAATGATATGTGTCATAAATGAGATATATTACAACATATTTTAATTTTAGACCAATTACACCACAACAGGAATTTCAATGTGTATAGTAAATTAACTTGAAAATAATACTATGCAACTATTAAAAAGCTATGAATAATTATGTAAATGTGACAAAAACATCAAGGCTGCAATGCTGTTTCTAAATACCAGAAGCCATTTAAAAAAATTAAAATTTGGTTTTATTGCTTGACTTAGTGAATAACAGAAATGCATATTTTCTTCATTAGTGGTGATGATTCTAATGCCAGCATTGTGGGTGATAATGGTTAGCACAAGTAAAATTAGCCATTTAATTATGTGAAGATGCTGGAGAGTTTTGACTTATAACTAACAGGTTTATGAAAATAAGTGTGATTTCTAAGTTTCACTTATCACTTTAATCTTTATCAAATTATGTAAGCTTCAATAAAAAGGAAATTTGTTCATTTTTAATGGTGTGCCACACATATTGAAATGATCATTACAAGAATCAGCTCCTATTCTCCCATGAGCTAACCTAATCATACAAAATCTTCAAATTAATATTTCTATTTTATTTCCAACTTCTTTATTCAATAAGTGGGTGAACATTTCTCTGACCCATTCCTGCAACACATGGGACATTAATCCGTAGATGATTAATCCATACTCTAAAATAATCTCTTTACCTAAGTTGCCTAAATATGTAGTCACCATCACCTAACAAAAATTCAAACATTCTAATGGCCAATGCTAATTAGTCCTCACCATAATGGAAACCAATCATTTTAACAATATCAGGTTAACATACTGAGAGATTTAATGTGCTTAAATGATCATAACAACAATATACTTACGAGGCATACAGAGGAGATCTGGGTTGCCAGTGAAGAACAGATTGCAGACACACTTGTTAGTCAGAGGATTGCATGTTGCTCCCACACCACATACTACTCCTTCACAACGCTCTTTGCACCTTCCCCCAACACAAATACTTGGTTCATGGCAAGGCTCAGTAACAGAACAGACATCTGGATAGCAAGCACCGCCAGGGAATGGATTCCCAACAAAACCTTCTACACACTTGCAAGTAGGACCATTAGCTGTTGCCATACAAACAGCCCCTTGTCCACAAATGAAGGCATCACAAACTGAAAGGAAAAAAATAATTATATCCACAGAAAATACATCATATTTGACCTATTTAATATGACTACTCGGGCATGAAATGCTCATGTTGAAGTTGGTATTCGAGTTTAGAAAATATTAATGTGATAAAAGAGACTTTCAGTGATTAAAAATGCTAATGCTTACTTGATACACACTCCCCTCCAGGTAATTCGGTGAATCCCACATTGCAACGACACCATGCTGCATGCTTCTGAGCTTCACAGTATGCATTAACACCACAGGGAAGTTTTTCACAAGGATTCACACAAGAGCCAGATACACAAGCCAGCTGGTCGACACAGTCATCATTTGAATCACATTCATTTTCTGGCACTCCTTTGCCAATGCCTAAAATCAAACCAATGCAAAATGATTATAGTGGATGTGTATAAAATGTAAAAAATATACTTAAACATGATAAAATTGGAATAGAATGGGCAAGCGCACACATGGAAAATTAATGATACCACAATGTTATTCGAATAAGTGAGCATTATATTTATAAACAAAAGATCATTATGTATTGTTTTGGGAAAATAAATCCATTCACTCTTACATCTAGACTCACAGGGGTATATCAATGTTAGAGTGACTCCTTAGTATTTTACTTGGTCTGATCAGACCTAACGTGGGGAAAACATGTTAGGACCACCTGCAGAGCTGGATTGAAGAGATTGGGATTCATAAAATGAAAAGTGGAAGCATATTCTAATGAAAAAGTTAAGGAGATGTGTTATTTCATGCTAGTTAAACCTCATCTTGAGTTCACTTCAAGCATTTTGGACCCCGTGAAAATGGAACTGATATTGGAAATGAACAGAATATAGAGGAAAGTTGCCCGTTTTATGGAGAATCCATATGTATGAATAGAGAGCATCAAATTGTTATTGTATAACCTGGAATGGAAGCCACTGGCAGAAGACGATTGCATGCACATCTTAAACTGTTACAGAGATACAAATCATTTGAGTTCAAAATTGAAAAGTAGGAATCATTTTACCTTTACATTACAATACCACGATGGGAAGTTGAGAGAGATTTACTGCTCAACATTTGGTATAAGTAATTCTTTTCCCCTTGCACAATTCGTGAGTATAACAGTAGGAAATACATACGGCAGTTTGAGCAACCCAAATGTAAGGAAACAAAATGCTAATGGGAATAAATTTCATTAATGGCTGGTGACCTAACACCCCATGCCACATGCCCTTGAGGTAGTTGGCAGTGTTCTATGTAGATGTAGGTGTATTTCACAAAGAGCCAAATGAAATATTTTAAAATATGACTCCTACAATTAAATTTTAATATTCTCAACAGAATTAAAAGAATTTTTTTAAAATTATTGCTTGCTGACTTATTTTTTTACAAAGGACTGGATCATAGGTATAATATACATGCACCTATCTAAATGACAACCCTAAAAAAAATAAAAATGCAACAAGACACAATTAACTAATAACATCTGCCATCTTTTCCAAGTAAAGCAAAAGGAAAAGAAGAGCAAAAAGCTCTTCCTTTCCCCTCACCAAAGAGTGACCATTTCAATACATACAAATGTTCTACATCTCAAATCAGGTGAACTAAATTTATACTAATAAAACTAATGCATGATCAAATGAAAATGGTACTTACACCCTGATCTGTATGGATCTCCTGTCATTCCTTTGCTGCAGATGCACTTATGGCTCCCTTTTTCGTTGATGCAATGAGCTCCATAGGCACAGGGGCTACTCAGACACTCATCAATGTCAACACAGCCCTGAAGAGGGTTTCCTTGGTGGCCATTTTCACACATACACCTAGGAGGATCACTTGGTGTGCACTTGGCATTGATGCCGCAAGGAAACCTTTCACATGGACCTGAAGGGGTTTGAATGGGATATTTTTGAGTCATATTATGCTGAGCATTTTGAAGCAATACATACTTCCATTCAAATATTTATACAGAGAGGCTTCAGTAACAGGAAAAATCATTGTCTCCTGCCAATCATTCAAATATGAAGTTCCCCAAAATGTGAAGCAGGAGAATAAGGCTGGACCACGTTGAAATAGTATTCTCATAAGCTTTTTATGAATTAAATTGTCACAATATTCTTCTAATCTATTACATTGATAATCCTGATCAATGACCAATTGTCTATGTCAGGGAAATGAAATTACAACTTCCTAAATATTGACCCTAATGAAGTAAAATAGAATTCTGTATTCATCAATGTAGAATGAATGAAATTCAATTTCATCTAATTACAAAATATAATGACTATCAAATCCTAGTCTATTTCTTAAAGAAAGAGATACTCACTTTTGCACTTATTGCCATCCAGAGAATCAGTAAAGAATGGTGGAGGGCATATACATTCTCCAGGCTGTACACACTTCTCATTAGATTGACAGTCTCTGTCGTGAATGCAACGGATTTGATCTGGTGAGCATACACCATGATATGGGTCACCACTGAAACCAACAGGGCATACACACTCATGTGTGCCTGGTCGATTGATGCATTCTGCTCCAAAACCACAAACTTGCCTTCCATCTGTACATTCATTCACATCTGAAAATAACATGAAATTTAAAATTAGAATTTGGTGAAAACAGCAAAAAATTGTGCAGAGTAATTTCTATGTAATAGTCATTTGCAGGGGAAATTTAATTTACAAGCCTCTGAGTTGGAATTTATTTTTAAATGGAACTAGGCACATCATTTTCTTAATTTCATGTTGTTTCTAAGTTTCAAATGCTCAATGTAGTATTCATGAAAGGTAAAAGAAAAACTTTTGCGGGAAAATTTAAACTTACTATCACCCATAAAAAATAGAATGCAAGTAAATTTAGGATAATTTGATAAAAAACCAAACATGTGGTGTCATATAGGTTGTGCATAATAAAAATAATAATAGATGGGCAAATTAAGAGAGAGATATTCCTTCTTTTGCAAGCAATCATCAGCACAGAAAGGTTGAACACATTTGTGCCTCTCTACATGAGTATTTGCCACTATGGATGAGGGAATAGACGAAAAAGTTTTTGAAACAATTTAAATAAGTACCTTCACATGATCCATCTTGTTTGATCCTGTAACCTTTTGGGCATGCACAATAGCTTACACCACCAGCAATTGTTATACACTCTGCTCCTGTAGGGCATTTCTCTCCTTTTGAGCAACCAGCCAGGGCACAGTTACCCTGAACAATTTGGTAGGGTGGTTGACACTGGCATTCCAGAGAACTGCATTCTGTTATAAAAGAGAGGGGACAAAAAAATCACTTTATTGATCATATAGTCCATTCAGATTATAAACATATGAAACATATTATGCATTAATCTTCTTTCAAGTTTTTATATTAAAAGTATTTATTGAAGAATGGAGCTATTATTTAAATTGAATATTAAAATTAAGGCCCAGATATGCAATAAGGTATGTATGTACATTGTATTAAATGATTATATATGAATTAAAGGAATTTTTTCTCAGTGCTTTGCAATTGTATGCCATACAAATGATGGTGGGAATACATTTACTCCATAGAAAAAGATAAGTCTATGAGTATTAAAGACTCTCAACAGCTGGGGATAAATGGATCTGAGGTTGCCTCAAATTACCAAAAGGTTTTATCTCAATGATTAAAACAATTACAAACTTACTGATTATATGTTTATGATATGCTCATTGCATTAATAACTATAAAAAATATTAAGACAGACTAAGTTTATCAAATCCCTCAAATAACTACGAGTCAGTTCTATAATGTAAATTAATGGATTAAGTCCTTCAAAAAGGTTATTAAAATTACAATTATGCTGGTGCATATTCAAATTGCTTGTAGCAATTCCCATAAGTGTAAGTAAATTATTATATGAACTGAGAGATTATATAACGATACTTAGTAATGTTGAATGCATTAACTTACGTTCGCATAGTGAATATGGATTTCCATTGAACCCAGGAGGGCATTGGCACTCATAGCTTCCTGGCAGATTTTTGCAGACGGCTCCCAATCCACAAGCAGGTTTCTCCCTCAGTTCTGAGCACTCATCAATGTCACGACAGCGAGCTGTGCCATCAGAACTTGGTGTATCCCTCGTGTACCCACGTTGACATATGCAAACACCAACTCCGACAAAATCATCTCTCACACACTGCTCTCCAATTGGGCAAGGAGCATTGGGTCCACAACCAAGTGATGTTGTGGTAATCTCGGAGCATCCCCCGCGGTATGGGTCACCCTTAAAACCACTTGGACACTGACAAGAAAAGTGTCCAGGTGCATTGATACAAATTGCACCCTTATGGCATGGATCAGTTAGGCACTCATCGATGTCCACACAGCCACCGCCTTCCAAAATAGATCCGGTGTAGCCAGGTTGGCAGAGACATTTGGCCTCTTCTTTCACTAACGTGCATGCAGCGTTTGGACTGCAGGAAATTGTTTCACATGGATCTGGAGAAAGTATACCAGGGTAAAAGTTAGTTATAAATAATGATTCAACAAGTAAAAGATTAAATGAGAAGTTTGGAATTTCAATTTGGAGAGATTCCACCAGTAATTTGAAAACAAGAAAAAGTTGTGAATGAATCTTAAAGATTGAATATATTTGTTTGATGGAAAACTAAATTCTACACTCATAAAAATCAGTATTTTTTGAAGCACTCAGTTTGTTAAATGAAGGTGAACCAAAAAGTTCAGTAGACCCATTCCTTATTTTCAACCAATCACACACCATTTTTAACTGAGATGAACGTTATAGGCATGTGCTTACATGGTGTTATGCAACAAAATGCATGGAAAAATGACATTTTAAAAAATTTTTAGCTGTTTTGCGATGATTTCAACAACTTTTTGGTTCACCTTCATATGTATATAAAGTATTAGCATTATTTTAAAATAGGTACTTTATTTATCTAGAAAATATTTACCCCGTAAAATTCAGGTTTTAAATTTTAATCTGCCGGCACAATAACTTCAGCAATAAAAAAGACACTTAATCACTACTTACGTCTGCAATCGTTTCCAACATTAGGTTCTGGACAAAGGCACCGGCCATGTGTATCACAAATGGCATTTCCAGGACAGTCTGCTTCTGTTCGGCAAGTTACAACTCCTACACATCTGGTGTGAGGATCAGGGTCAGGTATGGTACCCTCTGGGCATTCACAGAGATGTGTTCCAGGCACATTATGACAGATTGCATTAATCCCACATGCATTTGGAAGGGAACATTCATCCACATCTGGAATTCATTCAAAACAGATAAAAGTTTAGCCTTACACTTTTTATGTTGAAAAAGCAGTTTTATGTAATAGTAATTATATATTAATTGGAAAAATAAATAACAACTCTTAATTGGGACATTTAACTCTTGTCTGACAAAACACTGAAACAGTAAGTTAGGTTTTTTTCTTTGACATTCAATCACAAATAAAATTTTACAAGCACCTGTAGGTAC
Organism: Calopteryx splendens; assembly: GCA_002093875.1. NCBI lineage: Eukaryota > Metazoa > Arthropoda > Insecta > Odonata > Calopterygidae > Calopteryx > Calopteryx splendens. Next base: position 611,074 of record LYUA01000116.1, read on the forward strand.
TTACAGAAGTACCCAACTCTTCCAATACTTCAGAATCATATTAAAAATCTCTTTAATTTAATATATAGTGATGATATCACCATTATGAGACTATTTTACTTTGCTGTGAAGATGATAAAAATAATCAGAGATCATAATTCACCTGAGATATTGTTTTTAAAAAATTGAGTACTCTTACCAAAGCACTGCTTATTAGCATTTCCAGAAAATCCCACAGCACACTGGCATGAAAATTCTCCAGGTGTATTCGTACACACAGCATTAGCACCACAACGACCTGATGGACCATTAATCTTGTCACATTCATCAATATCTAGAAAAAAGAATATTATGAGAAAATTAGAAAATAAATTAATTTATAAATTTATGAAAATAAAATTAGTGAGATGTAGGAACACATTCACTGAAGTGATTCATCATGTCTAGTTCATATTTATAACATTTCGAATCAGTAGTTTCACTTTACCTATGCATCCAGCAGCAATATTTGCAGGGTTGAAGGTCCAACCCTCCTCACAAATGCAATATGCTTCACCTCCATCTGGCTTGCAGTAGGCATGAGGTCCACATTTGATGTCTTCACAAGGAGCTAAAAAAATCCAATAACTTTGATTAAAATCTAAATAATTAGACATTTATATTCCATCCCATTTAAAAGAAACAGACATTTTATTCAAATGATTATATATTTGTATTCAGAGAGCGAGTCTAGGTCGAGGACCAAAATGGATGCCAATATTTTATACTTAATACATTTTCTTAGGTTTAGTTTAAAAATTCAGTATATGAGATGATTAAAATAATCATTTATTTGAGAAGGGGTAAGAGAAAAGGGTAAATCCAAACCTTTGCAAGGTACTCTAGGCGGTGCACCAATGAAATCCTGTTCACACTCGCATCTGAAGCCTCCAATGATGTTTGCACATGTAGAATGGGGACCACATGGTTGTGAAATGCATTCATCTATATCAACACAGTCAGCTCCTTTGGCAAGAAATCCCTTCCTGCAGAAACATTGACCATCAAGGCACTCTGCATTGTTCACACAGTCAAAATTGCTCTTGCAGAGAATATTTACGTCAACCTGGAAAAAAAATGTTTTATGAATTAAAATTGTATGTATGTAAAAAAATATAAACTGTTAATATAAAAACAAATGTATTATGAATTAATGCTTGGACAGAGAATTACAAATTTTATTGCAAACTTTTTTAAGAACACCAGATAATTCTTAACTTCGTAAAGAGCAATAAGTTATTCTGGTAGATGGAGGGTGCTGATAGACTTTTGATGATCATTATTTTAACAACATAGAGAAATACCATTGTTTTATGCATATATAAAACATTAAACTTCACAATCAACTGTGGCCATTTACAAGATAGCAACCCAATCTCCCAACTGCTTAGCACATCTATATCTATATTGGTCTCTTGAATGAGAGGTGTTGTCTACAAACACACTATGCTATAGCATGGGCAACTGTGATGCTACATTGAATGAAATCCATATTTCAGAGGATATAGATCATGAATTGAGAAAAAAATGCTTTTATTAACCAGCCCCTATAATTTGTTGGATGACACTATTGTCACCTTGCATGACTATTATTGGTTTGTCCTATGCAAAAGAATTATCAGAAGGTCAGGAAGGCTATATTAGTACAGGTTAAAATGTGACTTAAGGCTGAATTAAAAATTAATTCAAGAGTTGATCACGAACTTAATAAGTCTTCCCAAAAGGTAGTTACTACACAAGGAGAGTGATGGGAAAAATTTGGTAAAGGTATTTAAAGTGGAATGCTTCTATTGAAAAAGTGTTTTATGATCCTTTTAAAATAATAATTTGAAACCCTAGGTATCAAACTTTCAGAACCCACTACTCTCATCTTATTTACCTGTTCACAAGCAACGGCTGGGTCTGGTTTTGCAGCATATCCTTGGGGACACAAACAGTTGTACCCTGGTGCAGCATTCTCACAAATGGCATACTTTCCACAAGGTTTATCCAGTGCAACACATTCATTGATGTCTAGAAATGAAATAATAATTCAATTATATTAAACAGCAGGCCACATAAACAATGTATCACAAGAAATACCACTATCGAAGTGCATCCTCACTCAAATATGAAGTAGTAGGTCCAAAATATTGCCTTAAAGCCTTCCCTTAAGTTTACAGCAAAACATGACAAAACTTCACACTTTGAATAAGTATAAGAGATCTAGGAGTTACTAGGTCATTAAGGATAGGTTTTATGCAGAAAAAATACGAGTTAAATCTCCAGAAAATAATTTTCTCTAAATAGATTCTGAACACTAAAATTATGCAAACACTCCTGAATTTTAATGACTTATTTTTAGAATCAAAACAGTTCAAAAAGAGAAAAATGAACGGCTTATTATTTAGAATAGTTTTGAACCAAATTTTATTTTAGAAAGATTTGAGTGATTCAAAATAGAAAAGGAAATGAAAATCACTCACCAACACAGCCTTTATATGGGTCTCCGGTGTAATCTTCTGAGCAGGAGCAAGTGAAGCTACCTATGGTATCAGTACATATAGCATTCTCACCACATGGATTGTCTAAACATTCATTTATATCTGGAAACAAAAATTTTCAAAAATTGTTATCACCTAAAAACCAGGACTGATAAGATAATTTAGTTGATAGACGGCAAAGGTAAGTTTAATGAATGGAATTACTCAATACACTTAAATCTGATTAAAATCTCAAAGGTATTTCACAAACCCTGAAAATTCAAGCTAAGCTTCCAGTAGCACAAAGTAATAGTTTAAAAAAATTGAAAATTGAAACAATGCATGGATGTGTTAAACAACTATTAATGTATTTGTACATGATATATAAAATTTATGGAAATCAAACTCTCACATTCTCTGCATTTATATAATATTTTAATTAAAGCTGCTTAGAAAGAGCTAGAATGGATGATTAATATTTTATCAATGGCCCACTGAAAGCTACATGTGACATTAAAAGACTATAGAAAATGTCTTTAAGGCAAACTGTTTATCTCTCAATGACAACCAGAAGTAATGCATACATTCCTGATTTTCATGATCATCAGGTGCAAATTTTTACAGTGCAAGTATGACATACCTACATGAAACATGCACAGAAAAATTAAAAATCAAAGGTGAATGTATGTACATGTAATAAAATCATATAATACCACTCATCAAAATATTATGCTAATACTTTAAGAATTCAAAAGGAAGCATAGCATAACCATTCCCAGAAAAAGTACTTAGATTATACCCTTAAACTCATATAATTTAATTTCTGTCATAAGAAAATTTACTCTAAGAATTTCTTTTCTCATTAAAAAAAAAACACTTTTGAGTCATTTATTGAAAACAGTTTCTCAAAAACCAGATATTTTTAAACTTATAAAATTTGATCATGGCTTTCATCCTACAACCAAATAAATGAGAAGAATAATATAAAAGATAAACATCAAATGAAGTAGCCAAAGCATACAACTACCAATAAAATTATGCAGGCAAGCATAAATACAAGAAACTGAAAAGTGCATAAAATAAAACAGACATAAAGTTTATTCAAGCATTACTTTTAGAATAAGTTTCAGGAAACTGTTTTTTACCATCTGTTTGGAACCTAATACTTGAACCTAATGCAATATTTCAAGATCTTATTTGTTGCTTAGATTTAAAATACCGATTTAAAAACATTACAGTTCATGCTCTGAGAACATATAAAAGTACATTATTCCAGAAAAGAATTGTGCATTTGCTATAGAGTAAAGAACTACATAATACCTTAAAACTGTATGGTTCTTTGGGATATGGGATCTGTTTTGGCTGTAATTTCATCAGTGAAAATACTCTTAAATTACTACAGAATGTCATGGGACATTTTAGGGTGCTGAGTGAGCAATTATGTATTTTTTACTCTATGCTTTTACTCATCTTGAAAAAGAGTTTATGTGCTCATCCCCAAATATAGATTTATTTCAGGCAAGTGCATATTTTACATACATATTGTGCATACAATGGAAACCCGTTTGTCTGGTTCAGGAAAATAGATAGTGTCTTCCAGATTATCCTGACCTAATTTTCATTCAACCTTTGCCATTTGCGTGGGTGTACTTCACAGCTGATTTCCCTTCATGAAATGAGGATTACTATGTATGTATCTACTGAAATTTCAATGGATGAATACATAGTCTCTCCCTTTCATGAACATGAACTTCCACATAGTTAAGCCTGAAACCATTGAATTTAATTGATTACCCATTTAAAAAAACTACTTTTATGTTTTAAAAACATAAAACTGGATAAACAAAAGCAATAATATAGTGTAATTTTAATATCCTGCACAATGACAAAAATAAGTACAATGATTTTTGATGGAATCAAATATGATAGATTTGAATTATATAAAATTTTTGTAATCCAGACTGGGCCCAGATGAACGGGTTTCTACTGTGTATAAAGAAAGCTTGAGCGAAATGTGTGTGCAAGCAATGCTAATCACGAAATACAGGGACTAACTGTCACAGAAGAATTCGCTTAGTCCCCTGAATCCAGGGGGGCAGAGGCAATCGAAAGATCCAGCAGAATTGATGCACATGAAGTTGGTACGGCAGGAGGAGGGGTGAGCACATTCGTTCAAGTCTGTGCACATCTGATGGGGGTCACCTGTGTGCCCTTGAGGGCACTCACATCGATAGCTTCCAGGAGTGTTAACACACTGGGCACCATTGCCACAGGAAGACGAGGCACTGAGACCGCTCTCCGCACATTCATCAATATCTGGCCAAATTATGTATTATTTTTTTTAGATGGACATATGAGAAATTATGAGGCAAATAGAGGGTGGGTTGCAAGACTCATGTTTTGACTATGTTTAAGTTAATCCTTGGCTGAGGATGTCCGAAAAAAGGGTTGCATTAATGACACGTACATTGGCCATGGAGACTCTAATAACTAATTTTGTTTAGCATGAAATTAAGAAAACACAATTTAAATTTCAAACACAAAACTATCACTGGACTAAAGAACACTTTTGAATCATGCAAACATATAAAACATCAACCACATTAAAGAATGCACCAAAACAAATAGTGACTTCCAACTCACTTCTCTAAAAAAGAACTTACACAACAAATACAACACTTATAACATAACAGCAAGAAAAACAACAGCATAAACAAAATTAACAACAGTATCTGGATATGTTAGTGAAAACAACAAACAAGAAGAAGAATGGAACTATATGCAATCTAGAAAAACATGTGAAAAAGGGGTAACAAAAATCACACAGGACAAAATTTGCAGAAAGTGAACTACTCAACACAGATACATTAAAATCACAGACAAACGAACTAGTGAGCACATGGATGTATATTATAGGTGATAAGAAAAAATAATTTTTACCTGCACAACCACTAAAGGGGTCACCCTGATATCCCGGAACACAAGAACAACGAAAACCTCCTTCAACATTGCTGCATAAAGCATTCCTTCCACATGGTGCACGGGCAAGGCATTCATTAGCGTCTCTACATCCCTGTCTGCTATATGGGTCACCTTCGAAGCCTTCTGGACACAAGCACTTGTGACCACCAGGCTCATTAGTACATAGTGCATTAGGCCCACATGCATTTCGATCCTTGCATTCATCTTTGTCAGCACACTAAAATAAATTTTCAAAAGGGTTAGCTTTAGCTTCATTGTGGCCCCATTCAAATACTTGGCCTGTTGATGGCATAAACGATTTTCTGATATCAGGTTTTTGCAGAACATTGTGGAACTATCTATGGCTGAACCATGCCAAAGCAGAGCTAGAGGTACACATTTGAGAGGTCTGCAAACCTCATTAGGGTTTAATTCAAGAAAAATTGAAATAAGAAGCTGGGCTATTATTCTGTGGCATAGAAAATGGTGTGAAATGGATATGCTTACTGAAGAAAAAATTAACATTGATGGAGAAAATATTTCTTAAACAATCAGAGTGAATATTCAGAATGCAATATTCTAGATGCTACTTCTAAATTTACTGACAAGGTAAGTACAGAGAATACAAAATCAGCCTTTTAATAGGCTAACAGTGATTAGCAAACATAACCAATTGATTTTTAAATCTGCCAATACATGTGAATGGATGCCATGGTGATAGCTGAGTAAATGTACCAATGAATAATACTTACTCCATCATATGGATTTCCTGTGAATCCTTCAAAACAGGCACAAGTGTAGTTGCCTGGCAAGTTTATACATTGAGCATTTCGACCACAGGCATTTGGATTCTTGCATTCATCCACATCTGTAAAAATAATAATAGTCATATTACTTACACTGTTGCAAAAAATCTACATGGATCAAAGATAAATATTATGGTGCATTTAACCTCAATTATATTGAGATCTTTCATTCTTCCATAGGTGTCCTACTTATGATCAATTTTGGATATGTATGCAGAGTTGCAAAGCCTAAACATCCAGTTGTAATGTCCTTGCTGTATAACAATCAGACTAGGTGACTAACAAGTTAATAAGTGGAAAAGTTAAGTTTTTTGCCAACTTTTAATATTCTGCACTACTTTAATTGTCATTTTTAAATTGCTAACTTAACTTGCTGGTTTTTTCTCATGTTTTAAGTCAATATCTGAAATGTTAGCAAGTTGGTTTTAAAAACTAACATCCCCAATGCATGAAAATAATGATATGATTATATATAGCAGTTAAATTTCCACATATACAAGAAACTATTAAGCACCAAAATAAGTAGAATAGGGGCTGTAACTTTGGTGAAATGTATGGCCAACATTCTTGGCATTGATGTAGGTAGAGGGCATATAGTTCCAAAACTCTGTTCATATCGGGGCACTAAGCATATTTGACTGCATCAAAGAGACTGATGGGTGACTCCACCCCATCGGAAAGGGCGTTACTCGCTGTCATGGAGACTTCTCATTGACAGTGAGATAGGGTCACGTAAAATTAGGGGCTTCGTGGGTTTTACTAGATAAGCTTCATACTCAAACACGGAAGCTCGCCTCTCGCCCCCACCTACTTAGTGACGCTCAATAGAATGGAGACAAAGTATTCTTTTCCTTCCTTCACTCATTCTCTCTATTCTTCTCGCATCTCTGGCTATATGTCATATCGTTATCTTTTTACGTTCCCTTTCTTACCCGCCCCCTCTCAGAGATGGTGTGCGGTCGCCTCTCTAATCCAAGCACAGGGATCGTGCCGTCACGTAGCCGCGCGCTTACAGCCTTTTTATCAATTGAAGTGCATCACAGATCCATCCCCTATTAATAATTTTCGCAACACAAGTGTGACGTTAAATTTTTCACTCACTATATTAGCTCGATTTCTCGGGTTTACATTTCACTAAGGACTGTATTGAATTGTTTTTTTTCTATGGAATGCTAAGATTAACCTACAGGTAGTTTCACCGAAGCGATTTAATTCAAAGACTAACGTTATTAGATGCCGCAATCCGTTCATTATAAGGCTAAGGCGATATCGCCTCTCATTCCTTTTTTATCTTCCTTCATTCTCATTTTTCCTCTCTCTTTTTCTCTTTCCCTTCCTATCCAAGGTGACCCCCGAGAAGATGCGAGGGTCGAAGGAGACAACCATCGGTAAACATCATTGAAGTGTGAGCCCAGTAGGTATATTCCATTGCTATTATTCTCAGCGACGAATTGTCTATTACAATTTATGCGTGGTGCATAGCTTGAGGGTAATGGAGGTTGCCTAAGTATACCCAAAGCGGGGGACAATCCTTCAAGTTACTCTTCTGGATTAGGGAATACGATAAACCGTTCAGACATCAAGTGTATCGGAGGGAGTGCTTCAGTTTATTTAGAAATCTTCCCTCTCGGAGATTCTGAGACCACCCCACTAGTTTATCACGCATAACTTACCAAAGCATTCTTCTTCGCCATCTCCGTGGAATCCTGGAAGACACTTGCATACGAAATGAGCCGGAAGGTTACAGCATTCTGCATTTTTCACGCACCGACTGGCCAAAATTGGGTTTTGGCATTCATCGATGTCTGAGAACCAAAAGAAACATACATTAATCACCCACTCTCATGAATATTCATGTAATTGTATTGAAAATGTTTTCACACTCTTCCACTTGATTAAATGAATTTAATTATATGATATATGGTGGCTGAGAAAAGTATTTTGAAACTGACTTGAAACTGTAGTTTATTCGGGTCATTAAAATGCGCGTAATTAAATCAGGGTTAAGCAATTATGTTTAGATATATTTCTGGCCTTGAACACACTGTAAATAATTTGAAAAATCTGGATTGACTTTCATTTTGTAGACTACAAACGCCCATAACAGTAAAAAATATATATGTGGTTTTAAGTATTCGAAACATGGTTCGCAACAAACATAGATCATGATCTCAGATTGGCACAACTATTAAAGAAAATGGTTACACATTTAACGTCTCAATTAATTACGCATGAATACTTGAATAAATTTATATTTTTAAGAAAAGAAATAAAATTTAAAAAGCTCAATATTTGCTTACAGCTATACTGCAGAACATCTGTTGATTACTAGCGATAATTTGTGTGAAAAATATCGAAAGATGAAGTTCACTAGTACACATTGATACTGTAAGTACGACCGACGAGCCTGTGAATAATCATAGATTTTGATGCTAATTAGTTAACATACTTAAGTACGTACAACACCCGTAAACCGTTCAGCTCTCAGTATCCCAAGAAATCATTCCTCTTGGGCGGCGGACACACAGGTAAGGAACTACGCATGTAGGTAGATACGTGATTTCTATTCTCAGGCCGCACGGGATACCGTCTTGGCGTGGTCAGGAGCTTGGCCAAAATAGGAGACATGTTTCGCTCGATCTGATTCGCTTGATTAATTTTTTCAAGTGTGGGCAGTTTCACAATCACTTGTCGGCACCTACTGAGGTTACCAACTACATACACAAAAGCAAGGAAAATGGAGCCCTGAATATTTGAATTAAACACAGATATGTATGAATGGATGGATTATGAAATTATGAAAGGGGTAGACCTTAACGGCACACAATTGCTCTAGGACTCTTTTGGGTGAAGCATGTTGTGCTCCCAAAAAAAAATAATGAGGGCGTCCAAGATTTCCTTTCTGGACAGTTTAGCCATCCGTCAACGGTAGGAGTCGCGTGTTTTTAACAATAAGCATAGGTACTGATCAAGCTTTACGAAGCCACTTCGAGGGTCATTGTAATCGCGAATTATGAGAAGGTAATAACATTTATCGGATAGCGTTTTCCAAAAGGAGAAAACTCCGAGGATGTTTAAACAAATTGAAGAAGTCACCACCAAATCCTAGCGCGACGAGCATAAAAATACGTGGAGGTTAAATACGTGGAGTTGAAGTGATTCCCAAAAATGCGATCATTTTCGCATTATTTTTTAATGGCGAGATCCGCAACATTTAGTGCATTTAAAGGCGAGGCCTGCAACACCTTTACAAAACCACGTCAGCATCTGCTTTATTTGTATTTCAAAGGAAGAAATTAAGCGTGACTGCCACTTATGTAGATACTTCCGTGACGCACGAGATCAGAATGCAATCGCCGAAGAGTGAACCACGTTCAAGATGCTCTTTAAAACAAAACATTTGAAACAAGGAAGTGAGGCGAGGCGGGGGTCGCGAGGTGTAAATGGAGCCTCTGGGAGGAGACTTCAACGCTTGCATCTCATTTTCGGCGCAAAAACCATCGGCGAAAGATATCCCCCAAGTTGGCCACCTTCCCGAAAGGAAAACACGCACCGCGTCCCCTCCGTCGCCCCCTTTTCCCAGGTGGAGAGAGGTCCGCGGAACTCCGCAGAAATTCCCAGCATCCCCTACCCTCAGGGCGCGAGAGGAGTGTGAGGGATCAGGGGGAGGGGCGGGAGGGGGTGAGAAGGAGCAAATCCGTCGTCCCCTCCCGGGCGAGGATGAGATGGAGGGACCATCGCCCTGCCAATGGCCTCTCCATGGGAGAACCCGTTCCCACGGCAACTCGCCGCCCCCGCCCGTCCCCCCGCCCTCTCACAATCACCGCCACCACCCTCCCCACTTCACCTC
>LYUA01000116.1:629318-640951 GCA_002093875.1 Calopteryx splendens
CCCCCCCCCTCAAGGATTCCTATCGCGCTCGCTTGTTAAGGTTATCATTCGAAATTCGCACGAAAGACGCCGGCCAATTCCAAAGAATGCCCTCTCGAACGAGATTATTTTAAACTACATAAGTATGTGTCATTATCTACAGTTATGAAGTATTATAATAAAATTAAAATGGTGGCCGGAGCGAACCGCCCACGGAGAAGAGGTACGGAGGATTGGAAAGATAATCGAGTCTATTGGCGATGATTGGAAAGATGAAAACCGCGAGGAAGGGGATGAAAGGATAAGCTCACCGGACATGAGGCTCAAACATAGCAGTCTCCAGGAGAGAATAATGGAAGGGAGAACGGATGGGGAGACATACAGAAGGCCACGAATGGAGTATGTCCAACAGACGATGCGAGAAGTAAATGAAGAAGATATGAAGAAAGGCGCCATCCATAAATGACGACGGGCATTTTTTTCCGGGATGGAGTTTTTGGTCCACCACCCTTCCTCCAAAGCTGTGAAATCTCTCTGGCCAGGGGGAGGGAGGGGCTCAGATAACCGCGACGCCATGGTATGTACAGGTACACATAGATACATCACCGGTCTTCTCCTCATAACTGGCCCCGGCATTGAAGTTGCTACTTTGTGACAGGCATAAAAACCAGCTCAGCATTGCGGATAGTGTTTACGATATTTATCTTCTTCCGAAATATTCGTTCTTAGGGAGTTCTTCCTCTTTCCAACTCGTCTTCTCCGAACGGGGGTTGATCGGGTTGGTGTGGTGGCTAGTATGTACTAGCTTTCCACCCGGAGGGCTCGGGTTCAAATCTCGATGGCGGCAAGGTTTCTTAATTAGTAACCCCATCCCTACTTGGGTGCCAATTGGAGAGTTTCTTCAAGTTGCTACTATTTCAACGTCGTGCTCGCCATTGTGACTGTCTCACTTCTTCGCTCAAGTCCCGTGACACATACCTACCTATTTCGTATGTATAGTTCACCCTTACCACACGTAAAAGCGGAATTGATAATATTTATGGATTCTCCAAGCAGATGTTATACCACTTAATACAAATTGAGAAAAAATGGCGAATTTTCGCTCGGTTTCATCTATCACTGTGAGTCTGCGGAGGAGAGTAGTAGAAAGGACGTATTTCAGAGACGGGAACGGGAACAATCGCAGTTAATGTGTCAAGGCAAAGAAGAATTTATTTTGTGTCAATAGGGGACAATTGCGCCGGAATGCTCGATGGTTTTCGTTGCCGGTTAACCGGTTTTGAGTAATTTACTGAATCTTACGCGTGGATACGGAAATTAGAAAAAGGATTTAAATATAGGTATGAATATCAAATAAAGCCGAGCAAGATTGAACAAGGATGATGAATCAAATTTTTATAGGTATCTAATAGTCGAAATTACTAAATATGAAATGAAAAACTAAGAAAGCAATTGATGCAGTTGACAACAAAGGGAATACGGTTTCAAGCCACTGAGTACTATCTTTGAAGACAGTTAAAATATAGAATGATGATCAATTAATGTTCTCAGAATAGAGAGATCCAGGACTATGTTTCAAATGAAATGAGAATTGATAACCAATAGCATTAATTTGGGATGGGTTTACATACACTGAAACCAGAGTACGAGCTATGATCCATTAAATAATAGTTTAAAGTGGATCTATATAAGGTCATCTAGTCTGCATCCAACAGCGACAAATTCGCATCGCTAGCGAATAACGGAAACCCTACTGCCAGCCCAAAATGCCCAAAGTGGCCGTAATAGTAACAGTCTATTTTTACTTCCGCGTCCATTTGGAAGTAGCAGCGAAATTATTCTTTTTTACCATTTACGTCATTTGAGAGAAAGAGATAACTCAGCGAGGAAGGTCAACAATGATGATACGAATTAATGACGGCAATCCCGGGCGCAATGGAGGAAGACATTCAAATTACAGCCATTGCGAAGAGAACCTTATCGTGTAGGTGATCTATGTGCCGTCATTTCCAGCAAATAAGAAAGGATTCTGTCCGCAGGAGTCCCTACGCATTCATTATGAAAATCCCTTAATTTCAGTAATGACTCGTCATCAAACGTAATCCATTAGCGTGTCGCAAAATTTTGTAATGAGGATGGTAGTCAGTGGTGAAAAATGCCGAAGATTTTTCTCCAACCAAATATGAAGTATTTACTTAGGGGCAATTTTTATGTCGGGAACGTTAGTTGGCTAGCGATAGATAGGGCGCTTTGAGTTCTTTTCTTACAAATTGGACATTTGGATAAAGGTAAAAGGAGTTCCGATACAGCGAAAATATATTTTATAAAATATATAGGCACCCTTAAAGATGAAAAAAGCGGAATCAGAATTTCATTTGCATATTGACAGAATTACCTTCCAGCGACAAGGTTTTGGTCATTCAGTGGTTACCATGGAAAAACAGACATTACTTGAGTCAGCTACCTTCCCATGTTTTCGAGGGCATATTGGCGCGAGGGTTAGGCTCACTCACACTTCCTGCGATTGAGAACACGATGCATGATAATGCTATTTCGGTACATTTTTCAAGTTAGCACTTTACACCTAGTACGCAATGCATTAACATAATAATTTTCGAAGGAACCTTATACAAGTTAATGGAATAATGCACTAAGCGTACACAAAAAGTTTTAAAGGTAAAAACCTTGAAGACTTCAGCCATGTCAACGATCCCGCTACCACAGCGCTACTAGTATAAGTATGATTTAACAAACCTCAATTCATGGCAATGATTACTTTAAGTGTGGGATATAGCATTTCCTTCAAAACATAATTAGAGAGACTATGAAACCGTTAAAAATTTCAACAGCCACAATAGAAAACTTGAGGACGATTATTCATCATTTAAAAAATTTCTCCTGAAACAAGAATTTAAAGCCTAGGTGGTGGTTGAACAATGTAAGGCCAGAACGTTTCGCTGTCTATCCTAATACCTTACTTGAGAGGAGAAGAGATGTGGATCTCTGTTAATCGGACCGGGTGGAAATCACGAGGCAAAAAAAACCTTAATTGCAATCATCATGGGAAATCCCTCTTCAGCAGTCGGAGGATCGGAAGAAGAAGGAAGCGGTTGGAGTGGATGAGTGGTATTCTTTTCATGTGCCTCAATTTGAAGAAATGCGAGACCTTATCACAGCGCGGTCATAAAAAGAAAACGGCAAAGCGCCGACCTATTCCTTCGGAGTTGTTTGGCAAACAATTCAGCGTAGAGATTGGAAAATTTTCAGCGTTCCTTTCATTGCTATGCTTAAAGAGCATGCAATTTGAGTTGTTTCTTTCGCATAGATTAAGGAGTAAAGAAAACGATAATGATAAAATAATCAGACGTTCAGGCATAGGCTTTAATAATGCAATTCTATAAGGAATTCTGCAATTCTGCAAGGCTATAATAATGCAAGGCAAAACAATTCAATGCAAAAGAGCGGAAAACATTTGACAATCCGTAGTGCCAGGAACAAAGTTAAAGAGGCCTCGGAAAAAAATACGCGGTAGCTGGTGCTCATAAATCATTCCATGCAATTGCAAAGGCGGGTTCTTATTACTAACATATTTCAGAATTGAATTTTCCTCCCACGTCAATTTCTGTACATACCCACATATATTAAGGAATGTTACCCTGCCAGATGGAATAAAGATCAATCATGAAAACTGCTGAAAACAAATGTGAGGGATACGATGTTAGCTGTTGCGTGCTACGAGTTAGGATCTCGTAAAATTCACCACAATGACTACAAACACAAACTAAAAATAGAAAGTCTTTCACATGAAGGATATATTTATATGGCCTCATAAGCGTTCACTGAAGATTGGTTGGAATAAATTCGCCAGAAAAGCATCAAAGCAGTTACAAATAAATGTTAAGGCTTGCTAATTTGCTAAGCTAAATTAAAGCTTGGGAGGTAAATGGAGCAAAGTTATTTTTACATCCACTATAGTTGACATAAGTATTCATAAGCTTTAGCAATACAAAATTAAGATCCTAATCATTACCTACATTGTGACCAATAAAACAATTTAATTAAGTACGAGTCACCTCCTTAGGCACAAAAACTAATAATTTGATTGCTCTAGTTTTGAAGGGAAAAGACGGAATTCATAAACGAAATACAACTTTTCATAGGAGACCACGGAATATGTGAGGAGGTCACCATGTTCAGAAACATTCGGAATGGTGCAAAGATGTTTGTTGATAAAGAATCGCCGTTCTTTTGTTATTCATAACCTAACGGTTTCTATGAGATATTGCAAACAAAGAGAGGAGATAGAATACTCTGGGAAAGCAATCGCTGAATCTAGGACCTAACGAAAGTGGAGCGATTCTTGGGACAATAAAAAAACAAATAAAGAGCGATTTTACTAAAGTATACTACGCCGAGCACGCGACTGAGCTCTTGAATATATTTGTATGGAACCGTTGCCTATAAAACGTAGCTATATTTTTTATACGTAGTACCTCCGTACACAAGCTTTAACACGTGCCGAGGTCGGGCGACATTTCGGGAACGTTACTTGTTGTGAGTCCTAAATATGTTTACCTATCAATTTTCTATCCCATTGGCTAATATCGCGTTGCACGAAATGCATTATTTTAAATCCACTCCCTAATTACATTTAAATTTGGATTAAATACGCTCATTTAAATAATTTCAACAAAATATTAACTTTTTCCATTAAAATGACTGGAATTAAAGTTGAAAAGAGGGTGTTATCATTTATCAAATACAAGTAAATAGTTGAATAGCCGATGTATAAGCCGATATATCATGCCATCAAAAGAAAAATAATAGGACTGTTCATTTGTCATCACAAATAGTATTTGATGATTTTGATGTCAAGCATTTTATACGAAATTTCTCAGCTGTGATCATTATACCTCGGAGTAGGAGCTAAATGAGCAATCTTTTCACTTACCCTGACAGGAGAAACCGTCGCCCGTGTAGCCAGGGAAGCAGGTACACTGAAAGCTCCCCAAGGTGTTCGTGCAGTGGGCGAAGACGTCACAAGGTCGGTACTTGCATTCGTTCTCGTCTGAAAAGAAAATTTTGCCGTGAATACAAAGCTCAGACATGATGTAGGGCAGGGATGTTCTCTCTTCAGGCAGTTTCGAATCTAGGATATATTATGATTGTCAGAGGTATCACTCGTCACTAACGGAAACAATAAATTCCTTCTCCTTAATGAAATAATTCTTTTTTTCAAACTTGCAGGACCATTAAATATTGTTATCTATAAACTCGAATAGAACATTATTGACACATATCATCAGATTGATTAAATGTAGATAGGAACATTTTCTCAGAAGGTTTTAAAGAACCACGATTGGCGAACAGTTTACTAATCAATCTAATTTAAGCTGTTGGTCCTGGGGGCACGTGATTTGGGAGATTTTTAAGGTTAGCCACCTGGGAATAAGATTGTTACTAACGAAGTTTAAAATTTAAATACGCAGTTTTAAGCGTACACATCTTAATTGCAACGTAGCTTATAATTCATACATTTCGGAAAGCGTGAGAGAGGGTGGTCTAATCCAGGGTTGTAGGGATACCCTTCGGGGAGTTGTTTAAGTTAGTTTAAGGATTGACGTCCATGGATTGAAGCTGGAACTCACCTGGCACCTCACAGCTGCAGCCACCGAATCCGTCGTTACAGTGGCATTGCGAATCGAGACAGGCGCCGTTCTGGCATTCCAGTCCCTTCTCGCTCTTGCAGTCAGCTGGGGAAGAAGAGAACAGGGATTAGGTCGGACTGTGGTGAGCAGATCAAGAGTGGTGAAAGAAGATTTGATTCACAAAGGCCACAGAGACAGCATAAGAGTTTACGAGTTGTCATATGTTGACTGGAACATACATTGATTGAAAATGGGAAAATGAAAATTTTAAAATAAAATACAATCACAACCCTCAGCCATCAACTCAAATATTTAAACCTGAAGACAAAATGCCCAAAGTCACACCCACGTATTAAACTCGAGGGTTTTTTTGCAATTAAAAACTATTATTTTTTTGAAATGTTAAAGTTCGCTAACAAATAACCTTAAATATATATTTTTTAATCATTATTTTATAGCAGGGTAAGATATCAGAATTCGCAATAATTAACAGATATAGTCTCGAGGTAACCAGTTCGTAAGTCTATCTTCTTTTCTTTTATATGAGAATTGCTGAAATGTCTCATTCGCTGCCGTATCCTGCGTATTTTTCCCTCTTTTAAATTAGTTATAAGATTGATTTTCTATTCAGAATGGAAAGCCTGCAATTTCCCTTTCTGAAATTGGATAATAAAATTAAAAATGACCTAATAAGAAAGCCCTCTTATTCATTCCTTAAGTCCTTGTGCATGAACAAATAATTTTAAAATAGGAATAACCTGAAGAAATATTGACAAACTTATAAAAATATCTTTGGTTGCTGATCGTTTTCTAAAATCTGTTTGGCTGGTCGAGTGGAACCCAATATCCGGATCTTAAGAGTCTGGGTTTCCCGGACTCAGTATCGTCACTGGGTGTACCCAAAAGTGGCATTAGTAACTATTTAAGATTTGCGGGGCAGATAAATGAGCAGTTTTTCAAAGCCTTAATAAAAACTTTGTTCAGAGATCGTCGTATGTTTCAAAGTATTGTTATCCTTTCTTGTATTTATTTCAGCAACAACTTCCTTCTGACCTTCACGCTAGGGTAATGCAAGAAGAATAAATTATATCTTAATGGTCTACGAAATACCAATATATAGGTTCATATGCTGGACCATGAAGTTCCGTCTGAGCGCCTTATCCTTGGGGAAAACCCTTGGCAAAGAATGCTACAGCAATTGTACTCTTGTCCTTGATATTAACGGAAACGAAGGTCATATAATGTTCATAATTTCCCGTTACCAAAAGCGGAAGTCTGTCGTTATGCGCTCATCTTTGAAGAGGATTTTGCTCATATATCTATATAAGTGACTAGATATTCACTTATAAAAAGTAATATTTCAATGAGAACTTTCCATCTATGAGGAAGTGATTGTTTTCAGACGGTATGTGGCTATTAACAGTACGATTTATAGTAAAATCACCAATCCATGCCTCCCATATTTGCACTATATTAGAAGAAAAATGGCATAAGGCACATATACGACGGGAGTGGGGGGTAACGATGGCTTTGATGCCAAACGCGGCCTTCAAATAAAAAAGCGGGGAACATTGCAACGCCGCAGAATCAAGGTATAACATATCATTGGATTTTAAGAAGCCCGAACAACATCCAATGGCAGAGATAAATAATTTTTCGAATAAAACCTTTTCGAATTTTAATTTGGTAAAGAGGGCCTTTTGTCCAAATTTTCCTATATTATATGAGGCCTTTTGAGTAAGTATGCTCGAAATCAAGAAATTGTGGCACATTTCAAGGAAGCAGTAAAATACGGTTAACAATTTAATAAATTTACATCATTTTCGATACTGCTAATGTAGGCATACCGCTCAGCGACTCCGCAGCCTCTCACATCCAATACATGACAATGGTTTGCCGGTAGAGCAGGTACAGTATTTATTTATACCGTTCCGGCGGTTCTGCCGACAGCGAGCTCCTCGGAGTAGCAGATAATTTACGATTGCCAACTAGAAACACACACATGGATTTAACGACCCTCGAGTTAAAAATTACGCGCCATTTCAAAAATTGCCTCAAAATGTAGAGGCCGACCCAGCGGGAAACTCCATTATTTTTTATTTACCTAGGTGATATGAAATTACATTCCCAGCGGCGAAACCATATGTTCAATCTCTAAACCTGCAATAAGTTGCGCGAGCTTTTGGAAAAATATGGCAGGCACACGAGAATTACAAACTTGGGGAAAAAGAGCATGATGGAGTCTTCCTTGAGCCCCTATAATTACCATCGACGTGTACAATGGTCGGGTGCGGGTCGATGACTAATGGACTTCCACGTCCTCAATCAGTGCGTACCGGCTGATGGCTCGAGGAGCCGGCTTTCTGGGCACTGCGAGAAAATGAGGCACGCTCCCTCCGAAGATTTGAAACACTCCTCCTGAATGAATGCTTACTTACAATTCTTAATCCTCGTGCATCAGTTTAGGAGCCTGTAAACGTGTCCACATGTTTACCAAATAAATGGATTAGCACAGATCTAAGAACTTAATTTTCACTCTCAACCTTAAAGTTGGGGAAAACTGATACAAACTTATTCCAGTCCATAGAAAAAAATGTCTGGAAGAACTCTGACATATTTCTTAATCCTTGTATCAATTCTGTAGTTTAATTACGAAAAATAACTCATTATCAATTAGTCAATCAACAGGGATCTTTTAATAGCGATGGGAGATTATTCAGGTGATGAACGACAACTACGTGACTAAGTAGCCAACTCTCGACGACTACGATATACGCACTTTCACTTCTCTATCAAATATTGCATGCTCCCCGTTAGTTGGCTCTTTTTGCGCGTTAATCTTGATTTTCACAAAAAATAATACCTTTTTTGGGATGGAATTAGGGTACGGGATGTTTTCGCAAAGAGTTTTCAACGGCATTTTCAAATAGTTCCGCATCATACACACAATGGCTAATTGAAACTCAGGCGATAAAAAAACCACTTCCTCTTTACCCTCCACTCACCTGTGCATTTCAGTTTCTGCGAATGCTCGTCTGACCCGAGGTAACAGTCCGAAGTCCCGTCGCAAAGTTTAGACAATTCGTAGAGTTGGAGGACGTCCGTCGATTCGTTCACTTGGCAGCCGAAGTATCCGTCTTCCAAGTTAAGGAAGAAGATCTCCCGCTTCGGTCTGGGGCTCAGTTGTGCCTCCGTTGGCTTCGCCTGCAGGACAGAAAAGAAAAGGTGTGAAGAGACACGGTCGGAGAGGAAAATCTCACTTAATTGTTTAACAGTCACCTGAAATTTAACCTGCACTCACAAAAGTGACTAAGAATATCAAGCACATGCTGCATCTTTATTTTTAAGGGAAGACTGGTGGCACAAAAAATAAATACAGTTGCAATCAGGTGACAGAGGGGAGTAAGAGAAGCTTAAGCATATGTAAAAAGTGAAGGAATAGTTAGGAATCTACTTCGAGGAGCGTGCCCACATTCTTATGAATAAAGAGAGCAGAGGATATATGCTATATAATCCCATGCACAAAGGAATTGTTATCTTCTCCTTATCTCAAAATAAATAGGAAACATTTGGGCCTACTTAATGCAAATGAGTGGACACTGAAAGTGGCATGAGTATTCCGCGATATAAATAAATATTATTATGTTAATTGATTTAATCGAATTTTTAAGAACAATAAACGCCACACATAATAAATCGCCGCGGAGAAATACCTAATAGCACACTCAAGCCAAAATGTGCAGTATTTTGTTTAAATGAAAAATTTTCTTCACTTTTCAATAAAAAATAAATAAAGAATTAGTATTCATCTATATTTTTGGAAATATATTCGCAATAACGAGAATTAAGAAACGGACTTATAACTATCCCAAACGAAAACGGCACCCCTCAAAGTAACAAAAATATTAGATTATTTTTTTAGCATATATTTTCCGTATTCGTTGAACATAGGTATCAATCATCATCGATAAGTATTTTGAACTGTCAGATAAGTCAATAAATGACAGACAATAATATGCGTAAGACTTCAATAATATCCTCTAAAATTTATTCGAGCAAAATTGATGTTGGTATTCCAAGAAAAACGTGAGAAAGTGACTGGGATACTTCATGGGACGGCCATCCGGATGCTTTTAACAGGTCACTGAATCTCCATTTACCTAATTGTTTCCTGTCATTAACTGGACTTCACTGATTACGCTACATACAAAAGAAGCTATTGAATTCCCGCTTGATTAATTGTTCACGACAATACTTAAACGTTACCTCGTTCTAATTTATTGCGTTTCAATGGATATTCTCCTTGTGGCGAGGCGGCCGATTGAACAGCGTGCCAGGCTATTGACCAGAGGACCCCGAGGTCAAACCCATTGATGCTGCTGGACAACCCCCGCTAAAAACAAGATGTGATTTTAATTTTAGCAGAACTTTGTGGGAAAGTGCAGGAGGCTCAGGGAAAGGGACTGGCTTCTCAAACGTGAATGTGTGAATTTCACACGCTTTGGGGTTTAGAAACCAGGAGAGACAAAACCCCTTACCAATAAAACCGACCTCTGGGTTGAGGAGTGGTGTTTGTGAACATCCCCATCATCAATATTTCATCCCCAAAAGTATGGTTTGAAATTAAACGCCTTTTTGTGCGAAATTTCATAATGTTTTTCGTATCTTAGCCGCGATAAAATGATGCACCTTGAATCAAACCAAGGCATTTGTTCGTCTAGGTGCTCACAGTAACTTAAAAATTTGAAGATCGCCAGAAGATGTCTTTTCTCACGGGGAGCTCTCTGAAAAATAAACCGAATTGCAGAAATGGGTGGCCATACGAGATGGCGTACCCAATCAAGATCATCAAACACTGCCAATGAAGCTTCTGTCAAATTTTATTGTGGAATAATACACGGTTTTACCAAAAGACCTAGAGTTATACCTATTTCAGTCAAAAATTTGTGGAACGTTTTGTCTCGCGTTAATTCATTTGCAGCCATACATGTTATGAATTCCGATTTAATGCGTTATCCGCTTCAAAACCTGAATTTTGCAATGAATCTTGAGCGGCATTTAATTCACGATGATTCCGCTGTGATTCTCCGGATATGAAAACGAACCTTTTGGCGAAATTCAACCTTGTTTGTCTCTTCATGTTCTCCGAAACTCATCCCTCAATTCATGTCTCCGAAAGCTGTCTCAGAAAATATTTTTGAAAGTTGCACCTTCTCCTGGGTGGAATTCTGAGAAATATTCTTACATCAAATCCCACAAAAGAAAACTTAGATGCCAAAGAATAATATGGTTAAGGCTTTATTTTTTCGATTCCTTACAAGGAACTGGATATAGTTGAGCATAGTTTGAAAAAATGCATTCATTGCAAATTTTACATTAAAATGGGATAAAAATGTAATAAGTTCCTACGTAACACATTTTAGCTGCGACCACGGCTCAATTCGAACCTGCATTCTTCGGCTCAATTTAGCCAACTTTAGCAAGTCAATCGGGTAAGTAGAGGTTACCTATGGCTTCTTATGTTCAATAACTGTGGTAACCGCCGGCATACTATGCTGTGTGTTCCAACTTCACTCATGTTAAACGAAACGTAGGAGAAAGAAAAAAATAATGACTTAAAAGAGACGTGGTTTCGGTAAAATTCACCTAACCATGCCAAAGAATGTACAAAGATGCATTGCAGAGAAAAAAGTGGTTATCGATCCTGCATTAAAGGTTAATACCGCCAGAAAAGTATATTGCTTCATGCAAAGTAATAAGGTGCAATCCGTAAAACAAAAAAGCATCGGTCCCGTTCGTTGCGTTTCGCCCTTTTCATCGCCGGTACGTGGAGAGCGCCGATTTCAGCTCCCGCGATTTCCGGACGCCATACTTCTGGCGCACGTCCTTCTTTTGTGATTCACCCACCACCCAATAGGTGGCTCCCCGCTACCGGAAGTCCCCTTGGGCACGACCGAAGGCGGAAGTGGCGACGCTTTGGAAGGGCGGGGGCGATGCGGGAGGGAG
>LYUA01000116.1:786426-806671 GCA_002093875.1 Calopteryx splendens
GAGTGAGGGAATTAACACTAAGTAGGGGAGAATGGAGGGCTGCAGTAAACATATCTTAGGATTGAAATTCTGATGATGATGATGACTTAAATGGTGTCGCAAAATAATCTAAATAGCAAAAAAATAAGTTAATACCGATTGAACAATGAGCGGGAGCTGTACTGCCCTATCCCATGCAGTCTCGAACAATACATCACGACGGATTAGCGCCATCCTTCAGTGACATAATATTTATAAATTGACTAAAACTTATTTTTCTTCTGATAACCAAACCGTCCCCTTTCTTACAGGGTTACTGCTGAGAAACGATGAAAGTACGACTTGAGGAATTGAAGAGCTAAAGAAAGAAACAAGTTTAGATTACAAGAAAGATTAAATGACTGGGTCGCTTTATGCCTACCACTTGTAGACTAATTTAAGGCATTTTTTTGCCCTCTTTACCTCCTTCAAATTAAACTTTGAGCACTAATAAGAGCTACGATCCCAGGGAAGGAGGAAACAATTTTTTTTAATCCTGCATTAATCGAGAGATACTCCTAAAGGGAGTTCCTAATCTGAAACGCTTGAGGAATAATCATGACGCTTTCCTATTGAAGACTAACTGCTAAAAACTTTAAAAAAGATATAATCTTCCATTGTTTCCTTAAAAAAATATAAAAGATATGGAGGACAATATGAAAGGTTTAAATAAACTACCACCAACGAAAAAAGATCAGGGGCTTATTATTTCTCAATAGAATTTATTTTAATCGGTGGAATTCCGTAATATTGGAGTAAAGTATGATTTTGGCTGTTCATAACTGGTGTGGTATCACTCCCTGCCGTACACCCTATCAGTGACTTACAGGATATCATGTAGATGTACAAACATTGTTAAAAGATGCAAGCATGGTGTTGCTCTACTTTAAATACACAATATCTAGGAAGGAATTTCACTAACTGATATGATAAAAATCATTCCTTTAATAGTTGAATAAAATGACATCTTTAATCATGAAGAATTTGTATATTAACATGCCTATGAAACTCAAACTGCTTCATAATAAAACTGATATTAATTGAGACCAATTTTGATTTAACAACAGTTTTAAGTAAATTACTCTAGGCATGCAGTTAAAATTAATGGAATTTCGGTATGGATTTTTTTACTGCATTACACAGTACATAGTTCCATATACTTTGCCCAAATTGCTGCAAGCAGCGACATTTCATTTCTTTTTATTGCAGAGCCGCATAAACCTATCTGAATGAAAAAAAGGACACGAAGATGTTTCCTTTACAAAGGCTCATGCTGGCAATTTAGAATTGCACGCAACTTCTTTATGAACACAGGAAATAAGTAGTTTCCTTGAGTCGACCCATCAAAGGGCATAATCTGGAAAGCTAATTGAAAGAGCGAAGGCAAAAAGGATCAAGAACGCACGTGAATCGAAACAATGAACGCCACAAGACAACGTCCAATCAAACAAATGGCCATCCGCGGCAAAGTTTCTCAATGCAAAGGAGCAAGGGGAGAAAAAGAATCAAATGCGTCCTTTTCAACACCTTTTCACTTCATTTCACCCTTAATTACAGATGATAATGGCCTTAAAATCGTCAAAGAAACTATTAATATTTGACACAATTGTGGATAAAACAGTTCTCTGGTTAAAACGTAGCTCTCAGTGTACTTTTGAAACACTCCTTCGGCCTCAAAATTGAACCTTGATGGATAAGGTAAAATACTTTTCATTGAGAACGTATTCTGGCCGCACATACGACGCACGATGAAAACGTCACAGTTATCAGCGTGCATGACGTAAATAGAATGGCTTAGTGAGAATACAATGGCTGATATCGATTACAATAATTTTAATTTCAACGTTTGACCTAAGAAGGGCTTAAAACAATAAATATTTTTTAAGATTCCATAATTTAAACTCCGAGTTAGTGTGGCCGGAATAGACACGATTAGATAATCCAAACATCACGGGCTACAGATAACGGCGCATTGTAAGCTCTGATGGTTTGAACACTAGCAAACCGGATGCCAAAAGAAGGATTATAGGAATCTCAACGACAACTCCGGTACCAGAAGCTTCCGAATACCCATAAAATACATTAAAAAACACTTCTTCGAAATGCGACAAGTTCCCCTGCGGTGGATAACACTATAGTTATAGAACGACTGTTCGATAATAGGGATGAAACCAATTTCCAAGGAGTACTGAGTAGCCAAAAACAACTAAATTGTAAAGCAAGGCTGTACAGCTTCCTTTGCGTATAAATTAAAATAAATGTCAAAACATAAATTAGACACGTCAACGTGATTGTTCCTACTCACCGCAGAAGATAACTGACTTACTTTACTGTTGAAAATCATTCTAAAGATGTCAAAGTTGGATCCTGTTATTTTGTCAATCATTGGTTCAACTACAAACCGTACGTTTACTACCATAGATATTCATTGTGCTCAGCCTTAAAATAACCTTATGAACTGAGAAATTCATTGAGGCTAACTAAGAAAATCTCTGACAGAAATATTTTAATAACAGAATTTACGATTTAGCATTATTCTCTGTTTCTGAGTTAATTATTCTATTTGCCGCAATAATGCAAGTATTTCAACTGGAAAAAAAATCTACACTGAAGAGCCAAGGATGAACAGAGAGAAAATTATTTCCCGAGGCAAAGTGACAAAGAAAAACTGATGATAGGTATAAAAACTGAGCGCGCTTCACAAACAAGTGCGTCTTGTCTTGCAGCCTATCTAAGATGCCTTAAGGTAATTAGAGTATGATTTAAAGGGCACTCACTTGATTCAGAAAGAAACACCTGAATAGATGGGAAGGAACTACATTGCTCGCGACAGGGAAGTGAGAACGGGATGATACTTAGACCACATCACAACCACACGCACGAGTCTGTACTGTCACATGTATACATGAATACAAATGCATGTAGTCCAAGGTGCTTGTTCTGGTCTCGCTACACCGCCCATCGCCTCCTTGTCGTTCGCTTCTTGTGAATGGAAGGAAGGACAAGGCCTTGCGGTGGGGCAACCATCGTAGGCGGCAGGCCATCGTAGTGGAAAAAGAATCACAAGCCCGGATCTTCCCCCCCATTGGAATTAGACTTGCTGTGGAGCACGAAGGAAGGCACGCCAGCTTTCGCTTTGAATGTCCCGAAAACAATTTTCGTGTGCACCACGTGTTTCTAATGGACTGTCAGGAGCAGAGGCAATTTGGAACTGTGCGGTTAGGTGTAGACAGGTAATTATTTCCCGAAAGATTGTTTAAGGTGGAGGTTTTTCAATTTCAAGTGCATTTTGATGTTCCCGACTAGGTCTCAGATTAGTGGCCATTTGAGTGTCCGGAGAGTTTCTAGGAAATATTCAGCCTTGGGTAAAGGATTGGAGAAAAAAGAATGACTCCCCCACATTTTAAAGAAAGCTTACTTCAGCACTCAACGTTATAGCTTTAAGAGACTCGAATAGCCCGGCTAGTGTGTACCCCACCGAAATAACCAATTTGAGGTGATAACACAAATTGGAATGGCTATAGAAAATCACCGTTTACTGTACTTCCGAGAATAGTTCCTAACATAGTGCCCGAACAACAAACTACTAGGTCTGGACAATAGGGAAGATGAGGAATACACGTAACATTGATTTTCACGAGATATTCATCCTCCACACGAATGCCCTGTTGTTCGGGCATGAGTAGTTTCGGAACCCAACGCACACAAACACGTCTCACGCGCAATTTTTCTGTTACCAAAGTGTGAAGAGTAGGGGTGGTAATGTTTACTTCCGTAAGAGCAGTGACTGGAGCTCCGGGTCTTCCTTCCTTTGAAATTCTGTCTACCCTCTCAAAAACTTTTTAAACCATCTTCTAGCTGTGCTACAGGAAAGAAGACTCTCCACGAGACTCCTGTAGCATTAGATAGGCCTTGGCTGACAATTTGTTACAGCGATATCAAAATTTCAATGCTGCAATATTGCTCGTCGCGTGTTACCTCCATCGTTTGCCGTTGGCGAACTGAATATATTTCAACTAACAACGGCTGCTACTGACGCAATACTACAGTCAAATCGATGAAACTTGTGCCACATATAAATTACATCTAACATAAAACTTAATTTTTGCACAGTAAATTATGCGAATAAAAAATATGATTTACTCTATATTGAACAATCCCCATACATCTATGTCTCCTCCCATACACCTCATTTGAAGCGAGATATTCATTAAATTTGATTAAATAAAGTTCATTAATATTGAAGATGTCTCAATTAACATTAACAATCGGCCCACAACATAAAGGGTGAGACGACATTAGGTATGATGACTTCGTAATGAATATTTAAAATGCTCTTAAGTGATTTGAGCCAGAGACTACAGACTAGAAGCATTTCTCTAAGAATAAAACACAGTCAAATCACGCAATTATCTACACAACTATTCACATCAATACAGAGAGAATAGCTGTTTGTTGGATATCGAATCCATTATATTATTGTGCGAGTATTTTTAAAGCTTAAAATTTAACACCTATTTAGTTAATTTATGACTGTTATCCTAATACCTCTGCTCTACGCCCTCGTGAAGCCTTGCGGAGAATTATTTGCATGTAGACCTAGCACATTCTTACAAATAGCATTAGGGCTGGAGATATAATAAATTGAGTCCAATTCCATCATTAGGGTGAACAATATAAAACATAGCGCATACCTAGGTGCAAATTTGAGAACATGACAGATTCACATTAATATTGATACATGAGATTATACATACCTATAACACTATATTTAAGAGATTAAATGTGTAACATTATAGATGTATTGTAATTCCTGAAATATTTACAAATCAATTTTAAGTTTTATTTTACTTTAATAATGGAAGCGCATCGAATCATGTAATACAGCAAAAGCACAACATCGGATGTGAAGCCCAAAATTTATTGTGAGGGCGCAGCACGTGATTTAAAAAATAATTATTGCCCGAAGGCGCAACTATACCGAGGTGACACAAGGAGACATGTGACATGAGACAGGCAACACTGACCCCAACTGTGACATGCGTCATGAAGCTACGCCACGCAAATTGAGCGACGAACGAGAATCGTCAAATTCATTCAAACGAGTAACATGCGCCAGGGTCGCATCGCCCACTGCTACTTCGGTTGAAAGACGCCATTGCAGCATACAGCGCCCCACATGTCCAATTGTTGCCTCCATCGATTTCCGCCTCAAAATATGTACATCATTTCAGATACATGTCCATTACTATCCCGAGATTATTTATCTACGAGCTCATTTGTTTATATTTCACAACCTTATTTCCATCTCCAATTTCAAGGAACTATGTGTAATTAAACTTCCGCACTGGATTCCTGCATAAGTGAAGGCGACGGAATATGCAGGTGACGATCCAAAAAAAAAACCGCAGCGTAAGCCGACAGTGGTCGACCCGAAATTGACTCGACTGATTTCGCAACTAAATCGAAACGAAATTTTGGAAAATCCCTGATCGGAAGAGAGAAAATACGGTTGGGAAGATTAGCATACGTTTGCAGAGCCCAGGCGCCAACTTTTACTTTCCTCATTACTGGGCCAATTAGGGCGTGAGGTAAAGTCGAAGGGAAAACTCGGACGTGGAGTTTTCCAAAGAGGAGGTTGAAAACATCAAGAGGGCATTCGTCACTCGAGTTGAACCAATTTCGACGAGAGTGAATTTCAATGAAGGCAATCGAGAGTACTGAGGGGGGTTTGGAGGGGAAGGGACTGTTAACTTCCGTGAAAATTTCGAAATACACACTTGCTTCGTACTGAAATGGAGTGCAAAACTATTTTTGATCGAGCCCTGATGCGTATTTGATGGGGTTTTAAATATCAATTTTCTTTACATCACAAAAAGATGGAAGGTGAATGAAATCTTTGGGGTTCACCTTTCAAAGCAGAGAATTTTCCTAGAGAACTAAGCGATTTCTTATTTCTTTTAGAGCATCATCAAATGTTTTATTATTTTTGTAAAGAAACGATTGTGAAAAATTAAAGAATCACACATTCAAATCTGAAAAGCAGCCAATACTTAAGATAAAGGAGAGAAATTGAATGGAACGATATTTTAAGTCCTTTTTTAATTCGAAATGATAATAATAATTAAACTAAATAAGCCTATATGGAATTTAAAGCGAGGCCCTTAGCAATTTGAAATTAATCACATTTTTCAACGAGCCGTTTTTCATATTATTTCCAGCATATTTTGCATTCGCTCGTACTGTGAAATAAAACTAGTTTTTTTTTAAAGAAATTAACATTATATACATATATTGTATATTTACTAGCTTCATTTTTATCTAAGAAAGAAAGCTGAACACATGTGAGTCGAGACCACAAATCAAACGATAACAGAAGTTTTTTATCATCCCTACGAGTACCATCATACATCGCATCGTCTTCATGACCTTTTCCGTACGGTTTATTACCCATGAAATGCACGTAGTTCACTGAGCTAACTTCTTTTGCCTTCCCAGTTAAGGGTCTCTTGATGACCAATGCAATCAGGCTAGGAAGTCTGAGATGTTACCACACACGATGAAATCACAGCAGATTAATTCCGGACTTTTTGTCACGGCGGTCTATCCCAGTAGTTTCGGCCAGTCGCGCACGACTGGCTACGAAATGATTATAATCGCGAGTGGAAAATAATCGGAAATTAGCGGGCAAGCGTCTTCAGCTCGTGTGACCTTGGCCTCACCCTACTCATCCCTTGCTCCCATCCCGTCCTAACAGGCCGAATCCTTCCTGGCGCGGAGAAGCAGGTGTGTACGTCCTTTGAAGAACTTCCTCACCCAAAACTCAAGGCGAGCTCGCGAAATACACGAAAAATCATCAGAATCTGATCTGTTGTTAATAACACGCCGAATCCAATTCGCGAATCTCAAATAGCTAATTTTCCATTCCTACAGGATAGGAGATTCCTACGTTGGATGTCATTCAATAACCAATTATGCAATAAAGTTTATCTTCCTTGAAATACTACACCATCAGCTATAATCGTTAAATTGTTGTAGCCATAATTAAAATTAAACACAGCATTCTAAAGAACCTCTGGCAACAAAGGGCCTCTGGCATGGCAAATAGTAATTGTGCAAGTTATCATAGGGTGTATTCAAAGGCTGAATTATGTTTGGCTACAAAGCAAGGAATAGGCCTGCAATTGGAGTTGATATTCAAATACTAAGAGAAACAGAGCATGGACGTTAGCTTAACTTTAATACTCGGCGTGAAACGATACGAAGGTAATAGCCTCAACCAGTATCGCAACCAGAAAATAACATCGGGAGTGGGGAGGACTAATGGTTCTCCGCTGCCAACTGCACTGTGGCTAAAGACTTTGTTTCTCTTATCCAAAAGCTTTATTGGAAAATTTATTATTCGTAATCCACTTTTGATGGTTGTTTTATAAACACAAACGAAAATCGCACTTGACATGAAATTACCAATAGCATTTAACATAGTCAACTACTCTTGTGGGAGTAGGATTTTCGGGAGGGAGGAGAGCTGAAGCCTAAAACCTCCCCCCCTCCTGGCTACGTCACTGATCCATCTGACCTACGAATTGTTCACCCTTAAGTATCCTTTCCAAACATAAACGAGGAAAGGACTGCCTCGATAAAATATGGCATGTCAGAGAAGCATGAATTTAAAAAAATAAATACCAGCATAATTAATAGAAGTATTAACTATTAAGGGAAGTTCACATTCCACTCAATTATTTTAATTCTCAATTAATTAATCCATTGTTTGATATAGAACATTCAACAGAGGAATCGGTCACCAACTTCGACAAAGGGAAGCCATCTGATACTTCAGCCAAACACATTCTGTGGCCCGGAAGCAAACAATTTTAATATCCTAACAAACCACTTCTATGTTTAATTAATAAGCTGTTTAACAACAATGAGGAACATTAAAAGCGAGCTCCCTTCCCAATCCTTAGGCATTCCCCCCTATTCCTGAATGTCTAAGAATGGGGAAATCCTTACCGTTTTAGTATAATCATCTGCCTTAATCTCTGTCATTTTCATTTTGTTTTGGGTCATTCCTTAATTAAACGGCAACTATTTGAAATTTTTCTTCCTCTGTAGATTTGGATCATATTTCTATGGAGGTCACAAAAACCTTTCTTTCTTTTATCGGCAAGCAAGAAATTAAACATGCGATGTTTTAATTACGAGTATCTATCTAAACGTAGCATTTTATCGCTTCTTAATGTGATGATGGATCAAAACTATGAATGGTGGAACACAAGAGGCATTCTGTGAGTCTCTAAAGACACATTTTGAAGACCTGTCACCGCATTCCACGTAAAGATGGCACTCCTTGCACTTTTAAAAACGTGAATTACATGCTAAACCCGACCACTCTTTTCATATGTTACACTTTTGCAGGTCTTGAAAATGTGCACTATAGAGTTTCTTGATAATGAAAGAGAATAGGATTATATTTAGAGAGGGCCCAAAGTACTTCGTTTGCATACTTGATATTTATTTGATCTATACATTCCGTAATCACTATTGGAATCACATTGGAATGTTTTGATGAGAGTCAAAATACTCTTTATATAACTGAAATGTGGAAAGTTATTAGTTAATATTTCTTTAAGATAATAGTGTTAGAGTGATCATTCTTATTAATATCATCATAAATGTTGTTCTTGGGCCAAAGATTAAGTTAAGATTAAATATAACAACAATGTGCTAAATCAGATAAATAAACCTCGTAGTTTCAGCAGGAAGCTCCATGGCCATAGAACATCATTTTTAAGATATTAGAAAGATAAATGTATTTTTCCAGAAATATATGTTATTTTTGCGGAAATACATTCAACTAAATAGGGATAGATTAATATCCCTTGACCGGAAACTGTGTTAACCAAGTTAAATATTTCTCAAGCAAATCTCAAAGTAAAAATTATTATCAACAGCGTTACAAAACCAGCGGATATTTTCCCATTCAGCAATTATCGTATTTTTTCATTGCCTGTGCTAATCATTATCTTCCATATAAATAGAGTTTCGTCA
Source organism: Calopteryx splendens (assembly GCA_002093875.1). Taxonomy (NCBI): domain Eukaryota; kingdom Metazoa; phylum Arthropoda; class Insecta; order Odonata; family Calopterygidae; genus Calopteryx; species Calopteryx splendens. The sequence goes on from LYUA01000116.1 coordinate 795,496, forward strand.
TTGAATTGTGTGACAACATGCATCCTTTCACTTGCTATTTGGTGTCACGCGAATAACAAATTTGTTTCAACTACTTCAATATGCCTATCATTACAGAGTGAGTGTTCCTCAATTAGAGCGGATTATATTTTTAATTGTACCTATTAAATGGCTATTATTTTCTTTAGTTGAAAAGTATTAAATATGTTAAATAACTCTAGGTCTGAAGGTTTCTGATTACTTTTCTCAATAGCACAACCTTTTCAAGACGATGGACGGCGGTGAGGCAAAGTCGAGTCAAACCAATTTATCATGAAAAAGCGTTGAAATTTTTTCCCCGCATTTCTTAGTTTATCGCAGAAAAATGATCAAATAAAACCGGCTTAAGTGATTTTGATTGGTCCACTCGACCACTAGTACGACCACTCGACCACAAGTATTTCCAGGTGCAAAGGATATGCCCTCACCCGTGTCCTTGAACCGTGAAGTGTCTTAACGTGGACGAACAAGCATTTTTTATAATTTTTATCGCTTACAACAAAATAGATGATTAACTGGAAATTAAATTTTGCTAAAAAGCTGAAAGTAACAGGTTTTTTTAGACCCGTAACCGTCAACATTTAGTTTTTCACTAGCTCATTAATTAGCCGTTGATTCATTTTTGAATGAATTTAGTTATTCTTAAAAAATTTAATCGTTAGTTCCCAAGCCTGAAGAGGACTGGAAGCAGTGAATGTTGAGCAGACTTTTGAAAATTTTTATTGCATTTATCAAGTGAACTAGTTATGCGTTTCATTTTTCAGGAATGTGTATAATTTTGTATTAATGAATTGACCATCTAAGATTCCATCCCAAATAGCTTCTCTCCTTCCACATGATAGCTCACTTCCAAAATATTGTGATCCTATATATTCGATAGGTTATAAATGGGTTTCTATGAACGCACATAAAATGTAATATACTTACATGATTTCATATGCTACTGCCACAACAGGTAAATTTTTAATTAGATTAATATAAGGAAATATAAAAACTTTTATGCAATGATTATCTCTGCGAACCCTGAAATTAGCTATTTTCTCAACTGACTCTGAAAAGTTTCTGGAATTCCATACTATTGGAAAGTTTAAAAATTATAATACTGCGCTCTACAGATAGAATGATTTTATTTTATATGCCTACATAATACCGACGGTATGTGCAATAAGACAATTATATGATGATGCTATAATGTAGCGAAACTAGTCGTGATAAACTTTCCTGAGAGCAATAACCTTTTACCATTAGTTGCAAGTGTGAATTAGGGTTCTTATTAGAGAAATTGTATATTTATTAACCTCTTCCGCCATTTGCCCGTATTAAGTGAATTACTTATAATTAACGAAAAATACTTTATTTACTCCTACACATAGTTCCGAATTGAGAAAATTAAAATAATAATTACGTATTTTTATAGCAGTCATCTGTATTATTTTATTTCTACAGTAGTTATTGTGTTAGTGAATAAAGCTTGTGTCTACAGCCATGTAGTCTTTCTTTATTTCTTTCATTTTATCAGGTTGTGGAAACTTTTATGATCCTCTGCCCCTCCGGGCCTTTCACCATTACTCTCGTCAAAGTTATCGTCTAATGACATATGCCAAATTTAAGCTAAAATCAGAGATCACGAAAGTACTTCTCCTCATTGCATTTCGGAGCCAGTTGTTTATAAACTTTTGAACCTAAATTTTTTCGGTAATTCTCCAGCATAATGTCTTATAAGGAATAAGTGCTCACACATGTTTCAGTAATCGACATTTGATAGCCCACCCCATCCGCATAGTTTCCTATGTTAGATGCCAGGTCATATTTTAGCCTCCAAGCAATCAATTCCACCATGGACCACTGATTTTCCTTACGGTCGTGCCAGCGAAAGAATAACAATGAAAAGAAAGATTTAAGAGGAAATGAGTCATGCAGTTCCAGAAGTGGAATGGTTTGTAAGGGAAAATGAGTTGCCAATCGGTTACTCTAATCCGTTAATTTTTCTTGGCACATGTACTTGCTCTGGAACTCTGGAATCTTTCATTTTCTGTTTTTTCTCGTCGGCTCGAGTATGGCCATTTTGCGGAAGTACTCCTGTATAGGTTTCCATAATGAACAAATGCTTCCAAATCGTTTTCAACATCTCACGCCTCCGCCCTCTACAATTGTTTTCCCAATTCCCATCAATCCCGACCAAATTGAGAGATTCGACACAATTTTTACTATTCGACAATTTGCGCGATCAGTTGTGATGTGTCTCGTTGGAGACACACTAAAAGCCAGGGGAGGATTTTTATTTGGAAATGTTTTTCTCTAATTGTGGGACCGTGCGTGGAAATTCGTCCCTCCTCAATTGAGGCCTCGTTTGAAAATCTACGACCGCGTTATTTTAATGGCCAGAAAATTTCCCGAGCTATGGTAATTAAGAAAAAAAGCATGCTATTGTTAGGATCCACGCATAAAATAAATGGAGACTGGTGGGAAATTGTCACTTTCTTCTGCACTTTTTAATTTTAAATGTGGGCTTCAAGTTGTTATTTGCGAAAGGTGAGGGTTATAATTACCGTGAACTCTCCGATAATGTAACAGCGTGTTTTATCATAAAATTACTGCTGATATACCCCTCAGCGTTTGCCTAAGAACAGTGAAAGGTAAAATAGCCCGTGGAATTTTTTTCCAATTTCATTTTATCAATTCATATTTTTGGTGTTGCTATTAGTAGACGCTGATAAAATTCAGAGATTTTACAGGTACTTAAAAAAAATTAAATGCACAAAAAGGATGAATTGGATGGAGATTGATTAGTATACAAATACCTATCATTGTTAAAGGGTGGATAAGGAGAGGTATTACAGTTTTGGTATGTTCTCCACGAAGATTTGGATTTTTTAAACAAGTGCTAGTTAAGATAGTAAATAGAATAAAAAGAATAATTGAACCGAGCAGGTTTTCGAAATTATCCATAAATTGCCAAAATCTTTATTAGTTGTTCGTACAGCTGTAAAATTCTTTTTTCGTATCGTCTTCACAAGTAAGTGCTTTGTTTTTCTGCACTGAATGTGATCTATATGAAGGCAAAAGACATTTGCGATCAAAAACCTTTTCCGCGTAGTTATATACCGGGGTGAAAGCGTTGACGTCGAAGATTTTCTTCCACTTTGATGATTTACTTTCGACATTCAATGATTGCTCTATGGTTCCGTTAACCGTAGGAATTAGCACCCATTACGTTGTCGTTTACGAAGGAATTCTGGTGCCATTGAAAATGTCTAGAAAGTATTAGACGTTCTGTCATTCCGTTAGTTCTCCTCGACTGCATTAAAAAAGTTAATGCCTCTATGATTGCCGTTAAAAAAATTATCTCTTCACTAGGTCCATTTTTCAATATGAATCGTAAATGAAATCTATGTTTATTAGGAAATTAGTTCAAATACCAGGCAAATGCTTCTCCATTTGGTCCACACATAATAACATCGGTACTAGAAAATATTTATAATTCAGATTTTTAGTGACCATACACCACTGCCATTTTAATGCCACTCTGAAATCTATCATCTTCCCTACTAACTACTACTGTCTTGACTATGTTATGTTTTCCGATATTATTATTTTTCTTTGTTCTTACTCTGAAATTTTCTTCGCTCGTCAGTTATACTTCGCTTTGCAATCTATTTTTAACGTATCCTGCTAAATTTCCTCCCTTTACTAATTCCTTTTGAATGGTCATTCTTTAATTATAAATTTTAAAATATGTTCTTTTTAATTATTCCTGTGTTGTCCGTTACTGTTAGAAGTACAAGCTACTAGTTGGTTTTTAATCCAAGCTCCTCTGCCATAGTAAAAATCGACAATCAATTCATACACACCACGTAACACTAGAAACGCTCGTTGAATGATTGGAATATTTTGGCTCTTGGTTTCCCTCACAATTCTTCTGTTTACAATTATACATTCGCCGGCTTTGGTCCTTAACTTAATGCACTTCGGAGACTGGGGTAGTAACCCACCAAATATTTTTATAATGAATAAAAAGGACACAACTAAGGGCATTTTGCGAAACTTAGTCATGTCGACTAAAGATTACCAGAAATGAAGACTAAAGAAGCACTAAAGAAGCCAGAGAAACGAACTTGGTTTTTCCGCAATTGTATTTTTACCATACCCAGGCTTCGGCTATAAACACAGATGAACTACAGAAAATTATTTTTCACATCGGGTATATGTATATGGGTACATCCCCCTGGCTGATCGGAACAAAGTAAGGTCGAAGAGGGATGACTTTATAGTCGACCTAGGCATTGTAAAATGAAAAATGTGGAAAAACCAAGTTTGCTTACCTTTTATGATGAATCGTTTCTAACAAGTAACGGCCGATACCACCAGCTATATTAGTCTGAGTTATTTCATTGTTAAGATACACAATGTGCTGACGGGACTTGTCGCCTTTATGATGCTAATAAGTAAGCATAATTAAGACTAATTACTTTAGGGTTGAATATACAGGAGTAACAGAAAACCATGAACCCTTACAAACATCTAATTAATAACTTTCTCACACAAGTAATTTTTAATGCAAATAAACACGTCTTCGCCAAGTCATGTACCATTAATTCTTTGCAATCGGCTTGGCAAAATAAAGCAATTATTGTAGTTTGATTTAGTTACTCCTTATTTCTCGCGTGCTAGATAAAACATAATATCGATGCCGATTGTCTTTTATGTTTGATAAAATTTAAGATACTATTGCAGTCAGAAGAAATCCTACTGAAAAAGACTATTTTAATTTACTCTCTCCAGCAAAAAGGGATTAAATAAAAGAAATTCCCATTAAAATGAGGGAAAAAATGAAAGGTAACGCAAAATCGGATTCAGGGCTTTTCGCTCGGGATAAATATTTTTTCTTGAAAATGGAAAGCAAACTTGATGGCGGTCGTAAGATAATGGGTGTGGATGGGAGAACGTGTGAATTTAGCGAGAGGGAAAAACAGGATCGGAAAAAAATATGAAGGAACCTGCGTAAGGCCGTTGCTCCTTTATCCAGAGAGAGAGAGGGAGGGAGGAATAAAAAGAATATCTTTAGTCGTTCTCCATCTCGGAAAAAGTGAAGTCAACGGAGGAGGGTATTGAATATTTTTCACTCGCCAGCATATTGTTACGGATTCCATCTCCCTCTTTTTCCATCCGTGAGGTACTCCGGTAGCTCCAAGGGGGAGGGGTTCCACGACGGATGGGCTCCCTGCTGGGCGCGACGAGTGATATCCGGGAGTGGGCAGTGAAGAATTGCAAAAATAGCGCATCGAAGAAGATTGAGGAGTGATGAGAGAAAAAGTGAAATTGGAAATGGAAACAAGGGGATGGAAATCGGGATTGGTGAGACGAAAACAATTTTCTTTCCTTGTCTGCCGGCCAGTGACTTGCCTGCCGTGCTTAAAGGAAAGAATAGTACCGTAGCCAGGGATTTCGCTAGCCTGTAAAACAGGGAAAACCTGAAAAACGCAGAAAATTAAGCGATTTCTCAGGAACGATCGCGTTTTATGCCCATCTTTACCTGCCATTTGAGCTGGATAATAAGTTCATTGAAATTCGTTTAGGCGGCGAAGAAACATTACAGTGACCGCGATGTTTTTTCTTTATCCGTTTCATTTACGTTAATTTCAATTTTGATACACGAGAAATTGGTAATTTAGTTGTTGTTTCGATAGTAGAGATGTTTTTTTTTGCTACTAGGACCCCTAGAAATGATTTTTACGTGCTCGCAATTGATTTGCAGATTTTCTACCGGTCGTTGGTCCATTTAAATTTTTAATTTGATTCCAATGATACGTCTGTCACCACTGTAGGTAATCCTGCTCCGATGTATATTTTAGGGAAACAACAAGTCCTGGAATACAAAAATCACCTCTAAAATCTGGAAAAATAAGGATTTTTTAGATGTCTAGATTGCGGAGACCTTGGTAACCTTTATGTCAAAAGTTTTGTATCAGCCCAATTTCATTACCCTTCTAGCACGCGAGAAGAACGATTTGTGTTGGGTCCCCAGCCATAAATGCAACTGATTTAACGTAAAATGGAGTTAATGTATGGTACTAATGCCAGTGTAAGGTGAGGCATGAGGGAAAATAAATTCACAATGTATTTTTACACCAGGGCCTACTTTCTTTTTCGCTTCCGACGGTAGATCGTGTTCGAGAAAAGGGGTGTTTAAAGGCATTCAATCTCTTTCTCTTACGTTTCCGGAATGGTACGACCTGTCGTTGTAATATGTGGTTATACTAATTCCCTGCTCCTAAAATAACCCTGCGCGGAATGACCTTTTTTTTAATTCCAAACTTATTATCATCCTCTCCTCTGAATTCTTGCGTTCTTCTTCGAATTCAGTAGAGATTAATGTTTTTCGAAACGTTTTTTTTTTATAATCTTGCCCAATTTCCTTAAACTTGTTTCATTCACTGTAAGTTCGTATTACCTGCCATCTGCGATGCACCCCGAATAATTAACGCGTACGTACATTTTGTGTGCTATTAAAGTAACTGTGTGTTACATTTAGCATATATCTTTGAGAATAACAGTATGACCGATACAATGCTGTCATGAAAACCATGGGTGCCTCTAAAAACTTAATTTTCCCTCGTAAATCATTTAAAGGACATGGATATACCCGCAGATATAGTTTCATTCTTTATTTCTAAGCCATCGCTATGGCAAAAAAATAAAGCCCCAGTTATGCATGAATTCTCTCTTATCTGCTACAGTTGAATATCGATGTAATTTTTCGAGAATTTGAGTATTTTTGTGGTCATTGCTGATTGCTTCCGGTTTATTTTGCTCTTTTTACTTCTCTCTGGTTTTAAAAATTTAAACACAGCGGTAATAGCAGCTTGAGAAATTTATGTAAATACTCGGATTCAGAAACCCTTCTTGTTGACTAAATATTTTGGAACGCAGCGGAATGCGAACGCAGATATTTTTCATCGCCACGAATAATTTTTTCATCCCCTTTTTTATTCTTACCTGCCGTCAGCTGGAGGAAATACTTCATCTTAGCTTGCATTACAACGATGCAAAGTGTAACAAAACCTGGTATATTATAATATATGATTTCTGTGGGATCCGAATTCTGTACACTAGTAAGGCGTGTCAAGTGCGGAGATTTTGCCTCGATTCCCCCTATACTGTCGTCCTTGCAGGACCTGTGGGGGGATTTTCGGTGTCAAAATCTCTGTTGAATCTCGGTAGACGTGCAACATGAAGAGGACTGAGGACGGGGGAACATTATTCTTCTTTTCTGTTCATGAGAACTCCTTTAAATTCACCCAACATGAAGATGGAGGAAAACTGTTTGAAAATGTTGACAAGAAAGAAACAAACGAAGACTTAAATCACATTCATACAAGGGAGGTTTTTGGATAGTGAGGGTGATAGTGGGTGGAGAGGAGGTAGGGAAGGCAGGGAAAGAGAGAAAACGACAGTGGAATTAAATGTTTCTTCCGTGCATTCTTACGGTGGGTGGAGATGGCTGCCACTTTTTTCGAGCAACATGTGAACCGTAACTTTGAAGAATAACGCGCGGCAGCGGAGAATTCGAAAACAAGTGAGGCGCGAAGTCGCGTGAAGTTCAAAGAGTCATCCCACGCTCCGTAGGTAGTATTTTCCATAGCAAAGGATTCTGAGGCCTATTTCATGGCACAAAACGTACTCCGGTGTCCCTCAAAGATAATAAAAATGGAGACTAAAGGAATTCCTGAGGTTTTCATATTTTGGTTCAACTTAACGATGCGATAGGTACATAAATCCACAGATTATATTCACATTTCCAAATTTGAAAATTTTTATCAAAGTTAAGTGTTTTTTTCTCAATCATCATTGATTCTTATATTAATAATGAGCTGTGAAGGAATTATTAGCGTAGCAGCGCAAATAAGGAAAAGTCAACACTCACCAAGTGAATCGCTGATAGCGTGGCAGCATTAGTGATTAAAGCGTTCGGCTACATGCCTGAAAGTTCCTGTTGTAAACTGGGGGATGACTTTCAATCCCAGATAAAATTGCAGCTGTGTAATATTATGAGTATCAGATTCTCCCTGTGGTGGAGGCGCAGAGAAGTGACCTTCCCTTACCTGAGCAAGTGCATTCCCCATGCATAAGGGTGTTTGGGTTTACCCTCGAGAATAAACACCCTACGGTTTAATGATAGCGTAATGTGAAGAACTGCATCGATCAAGAATATCCTTAACTAATCCAATATTAGCATATTGTGAGTAAAACGCAGGCACGAGGACAGGAAAACATTTTTATTCGTTGGCAGGTTATATCATATTTTAATTAATTATGAGTGAACAATCTATTTACGTCAATGAGTCTAAATAGATCAGCGATTTTTCGAAGTGAACACAGCATTAATGAAGCGGAGTTAAAGAATCAACAATTTAAAAAATTAACTGTGCATGCATATTTTTCATTATTCCATTCTATATCATGCTCTACATGTAAATGATGATAATACCTATATAGTTTTAATATATTTCAAATGGTGAATGTCAGAAAGTTCACATAATTTCCTGATGTTTCCAGGGAGTGAATTTAAAATAGGAAAAAACATGAAAACCTCAATTGTTATAATGTAAAAAAAAAGGAGAGAGATCGATTCAGAGGAGCTGCGCCGACATAACTACCATTTACTGCCCGGCAAATACTCTACTAGATCTTCAAAATCACGCATGTGTTATGGTAACTTCATTTAAAAAACTATTAAGTACTGCTGCTTCATGAAAAAAATGAAAGTAATCAGATTTCGTCTTTGAAGAATACAGTGTTTTCTGCAAATTGCGATGATAATTTATAAAGAAGCATGCTTTTCATTTTGATAAACAAGCTACTACGCTGAAAAAATACTAAAGGTCTGATTTATTAATAAAATAATTGGGGGCTATTCATTTCTCGAAAGATTGGGATGATATCATTTTCGCCGAACCGGTTATATCGTACGGCATCGCGCTCACCTGCTAACGCGATGGTTCGAGTCTCGCCTTTGAGCAGGGATCCTCTGCCATGATATCATGTTTTATTTAAACTGCGATGGTGGTGAGAAATGATTTAAACCGCAGGGGAACATAAATCACTATTTGTACCATAATCGAACATAAATAACTATTCGAGACACAAATCTCATTTCATAAAAATGCTCTACTATCTGGTTGTAGTAGTAATATCCTGTTGATTCATTTGTAAATCTTTCATTTACTGTGACCCCTATTTTTTCCTCACCACATAAGATCCTTTGAAATGGAATAATACCGTTCACGTACCGTGAAAATGATGTTTTACACTGAATCTTCTTTCTTCCTTTATTAGTTTACATTTTAAAGAGGGGTGAACTCTCACAATTTACTTCCGCCACTGAATCTCAATGCATTCGAAGATTCCAAGTAGATTCGTATGGATTAAAATGCGCACGTGAATTTAGGCAAAAAAATTTCAATTAAACTTTGCTTTTAATCCTAAAATAAAATATAGAGCCATTAAACCTATTACCTTGTACTCTAATACGAAAAATTATTGTACTTTGTAAAATCTTCTCGAAACCGGCTCGTAGGAATTTAATGCAACTTCGTAAATTTAAGTTAATGGACATGAGAAATCTATTTCGCAACGTCCCGCCTTTGGATAAATTCATTTGGGGTGAAATCTGAGGGCCCAATCAGGAGCATACGAATCGTCAGAATGCGTTGCGATATTTTTAAGTAAATAAAATGAGGAATATCATTGTTGAGTGTTTGGCATGAGTGGCATTGCCGAAACTAAATAATATTACATTTAGAAATAATATTATTTAAAGGGCAGTGGCTCTATTCGTACTTTTTGACCAAAATGGATTTGGATTGAGTGGGTTGAATCTAGCGTTTTCGTAGCGTTAGCGTAGCGAAAGTCATACAGCTCGGTCTCGAATTTCCGGGCTCATTTTAAATGGGGGGGTACTAGAATTCACTTAAGTAATCTTTACTTTTTGTTTTTTTTAGAATAATTAGGCATGTCATTAATATTTACTCGTTTCTGATCGTATTTTTAAGTTCAGAAAAATAATGCATTTGTTTATAAGGCTATCGCTCTAATATAAACAAAATATAACTGATAATTCAAATTTTTTTCACGTTGATTCTTAATTTGTTCTTATTTGCCTTGAATTATTATTACAGGTGCTTTTTGACTTATTAATACACTCTATGGAAATTAAATAGTAAAATATTAATTTTATTACGGACACTAAATTTAACACTCAACCCCCCCCAACAGAATTAAATTCGGTCTTCTACACTTCTTACACTTTCTCTTAAAAAGAAGATGCGTTGAATTAACTCGCAGAAAAGTAACTCTCATAAGAATTAAAATTCACATGTTTTAGCCTCCGTCACCACTTTGACAGTAAAACATTTTATTTTTTGCAAAGAGCTAATATCATCATGGATCGCACGTTCGTAGAAATTGTAAGACTACGGTATTTTAGCCTTATACCCCTGCGAATAAATGATATATTTCCGGCTGGCGCGTAGTATCGTGCATTTAGAGGGGCGGAAAAGAACGTCCACCACCAACCAGCAGGAGCATTTGACGTAACGTGTCAGTTTGATTGCAAGGCAGCAAGTGAAGGAGGAAGTTGAACCCTAACAAAATAATATGAGGGAAGAAATGGGTTCAAAATAAACTTAAGTGCTTCAAATTATACTTCGATTACTTACAATTTCTTCTTTTACTTCATCAAACAATGAAAAAAAAGTTTTTAAGAAATCGAAGAATATTTATTTTATTTATTATTCAATTGCTCACACGCAGCACTAGGCCAATTACGGTGGAACAGTACAAAAAAGTTTTAACAAAGACATCCATACCCTAGGTGTTGGATGAATGTCCACCTAGGCGAGATTCGAACCCGCGAACTTCGGTATGGTAGTCGAGGATGTTACTCCTCCGTCGTTAAATCAGACGCCATGCGAAAACTTTCAACTACGAGTGAAGGACCGTGAAGATAAGGTAATTATTTGCACCGAAGATTTTCCCAGCCAATCATTAACTTCTTCGTAAAGTACCAAAAATGTATCCGCGCATAAATTTATATCTTAAGTGGCTCTGCATGGCTATCGGGTTTTCACCGCGTTTTTTGGCTATTGGTGACAACAGT
>LYUA01000116.1:839268-853182 GCA_002093875.1 Calopteryx splendens
TATATATATATGTATATATATATATATATTTACACACACACATATATATACACACGCACATAATACCCTGCAAGTCACCACCACTGGACTGTGTGGCAGGGGGTGAGTTCACACCGGGCATGCCCTCTAGAGCAAATGCTAATTGAGACTAATAAAAGAATGAAATAAGTCTAGAGTGATCATCGAATAGGCCGTTGTTTTGAACGATTTAAGCGATTTAATGACGGTTGGCAGTCACAGACGGTGACCCACACACTGAATGGCCCTCGACGACCTCTTACAACAATTCTGCTGCATAAGAGGAAAATAGCCGAGGAGTGCAAACATGGATAGGTTCACGTCAACACATTCTCACGACAAAAATTAGAATTGCATTGGGTAGCTGAAAAATTTGCCACACGACTTCAGATACAGGATAAGAGTGAAGCCGTCTCACGCTTCGCAACTGATTCGTGAATTTTGGCAAAAAACCAACGCTCGTACAACGCTTTTTTTTATCGACCCTACTCACATGACCTGACTCCAACACGTTCCCAAAATTGTAGTTCACTTTGAAGGGACGACGATTTCATAAGACTGAAATCGTTCGGGAAATCTCGCAATGAGGAATAGGCACGGTTTCGAAAACGGTGCCAGACTACTTTCAGGGGTGGCAACGGATTTGGGAACGCTGCATCAATGCAGAAGGGGAGTGACTTGTAAGAAATAAGGATTCCTCTGTCGCAGTTAAGTCCAAAATACCGATAAAAATGTTCCGGATGTTTTTGAACAACCTCGTATTTACGAAACATATGTTCGGATTTGTTTTTCTTACAAAACCCCGCTCATGTGGCTTCAATCGAGTTGAAATAATAATAGTTTTGTCTTTATTGGTTAAGGAGAAAATTTTCCTGCCAAAAAAAGCACAATATCAGGCATTTCTGAGTGGAATTTCTTCATTATGACAAGAAAGGAAGAAAACGCTATGTGAATTCTATCAGCCCCCAAGTGTGAACGATTAGGTAAAAAAATGCATAATTGATCATACACGCATGGTGTAGGGGAACGAAATATCGGTCTTTTCAGATCAGAGCTTCGCCGTTAAAATAGAATTCGCTGGATTGGGAATAATTACAGAAAAGGAGAGTACCATATGATATAATACACCTAAATTATTAAAACTCTACAGCGAATACATTCACATCAGAAAAGCAACAAGTTATTCGTAGCTCGAGGTATACGTACTTGTTGATTGGACTAAGAATATAAAATAAGATATATAAATACCAAAATAGATGGCCACCATTTTTTACGAAGGGTGCTTGGTAGCAGAAATACCTGAAGTTCGCCAACCCAATCCTTTCCCATTCGCCATTAATATCCATTCCATACGGAAATATGAGAACTTAGCTATTTATATAGGAATGACTTCATTAGAACTAGTTTTACTACGCTGTAGCATCTTCAATCGACCATTCCCCACACATCCCTTCCACTGACCGATACGCTGCTTACAGGGCATTCACGCAGTGAAATTCAGAATTTTCACGTTCCAGGCCGTCTCACATAAATTCTTTATCTATACTTCCCTGGGTTTTCTTAACTACCAGATAATCTCATTCGTATTCTTGTGCGCTGATGTCCTTCTATGCTCGAGTTTACTTTCTCCTCTCTTCAACTAGAGTCGTGACCCACGACGGAAGACGTCCACCAGACGGTTTTTCCTTCCTCATGCTTTGTAGCTTCAGCTGTCCACTTTTCATTTCTGCTTTCTTACCTCCACTGAACATGAATTAACATGTTTTTCCATATCTTCTTCCAATGGCCATTGGAAATCACTCTCGGCTGAGAGTCTTACGATTTCTTACCTTGCTATCCGTTCTCCGACGTTTTCTTTAGAATCCTTTATTCACGTTGGCACTTCATTACCATTAAGTTGTGATCAATGCCGATGACTCCACCCAGGAAGTTTACGCATTTTTTAAATTAGTTCCTGTACATTTGCGTCAATAGAATGTAGGAGTGGAACTCTCCCGTCTTCAGTCATTTTCCGCGTATATTTCTTTTAGGAAGTGGTTTTGAAACATGACGCACGCCACTACTTATTTACTGTGCGCGCAGAATTCCTTTATCTTCTCTCCTCTCTTCTTTTTTTCTCAACTCGCGCTTTTTGATGGTTTTTCTTCCGTGCCTTTTTCCGGCGAAGGCGCTCCAATCACCCAAGACTGATAGAAATACTTCTTCTATATTTTCTATTACCTTCGCGGTATGGACTTACACCTCTTGGAATTCCACATCTCCGAAGTCCATCGATATACGGGTACGATGTATGAGTATACTCGTAAAACTATGGTGTCCAAAAAAATTCGTTGCTATCATTATGATGCGAACCGTCGTCGTAGTGCAGGCAATAATTTACTTGCCTTCCACCCCTCTTTTGGTGCACTGTTCCACATCCAGTTTGTATCCTACAGTGCGTGATTCTAAAGCTTCCATTTCGAAAGCTCACGAATTCCAAAAGTGCATAGCACTGCCCTTGACGTCACAGTTAATACGGCCAGTTTTTCTCATATCCGAAGCAATCTTATAGCCCAGGTTCCAATCTTAACTTGCCGACCGAGCTCAACTTTTACACATTAGTCACAGAATGTCATCTGAATTGGTGAATAATTTCCCATGGGAATGTTTCACCCGAGTTTCATCATATCTTTTATCGATAAAAGGTCGTAGAGGAGGTACTGTTTTGCGGGGTCAACTAAAATGTGATGGGTTTCTGTTACCTTCAACTTTGCGGTAATCAAGTCTATCTCTAAAGTAACTGTAGCTATATTAATGTTGCATTACCGAACCCTAAGATTATCCACCTCCACTCATGTGAAGAATGACTGATGGTTGCCTCGCCCTTTTTTCCTTCAAGAAACATCGAGGACTCTCGTTGTTTCGCAACTAACCTGCACATTTAGAAGCCAAAGAACCATCCGAAGCCCAGTGGATTATCCCGGTAGTTTTAAGAATTTATCCCAGAAACTAAACATAATTTACGATGACACGTTTGAAGAAAGAGATCCTAAATTTGTATTTCTGGGGGAGGGACGGATTCCTGGAAAAACTTTACCTATCAATCTTGGAGAAAAACTGGTTCAATTCTTCAGGAGTCGAGAGATTTCTCCAGGATTATGAGTAATGAGTGAACTTTGTTAAAAATTCAAAGCTCTCATTCTTGGAAACTATAAGATAGCTACTGGAACTCCACACTCCGTACCAATTCTACCCATAAAGGCATTCGCAATCCTAAAACAAATTTTCATATTTTTATATATAGTTTAATGCACTGCAATGCAATGTCATCACGACTATTTTCGTATTAGATGCATTAAAAAGCATCTATTTATAATGTTGTTTCGTACAATACCAGCTCCTCGATAATAGCTAACAACAGAATTTAAATTCGTCTAATTATTTGAGTTTTCGAGCACACTTTTGTGGCATTAAGTATCTATTTTCATTCAATGAATTGCATGTGAATTAGATTTAAGTAAATTTATTCAAGGAAAATAATCAGCCTCGTACTAAAATAAGAAAATTACGTCACCCATCTGTAAACGGTGAGAGAGGCAAGGTTCAAAGACACGCCGGTCAAATGGAATAGTCGTCCGAGGGCGTAGCTGGATGGATGTCAATTCTGTTGAGGTGCAAAGTGAAATATGCATCTTGGGTCAAGAGTAGATGCGAGCGTTATCGTTCCAAACCCACAGTCTCCCAAGTTAAATGTCCCTTCTTGCTTTCTCCGCCCGAGGAGTAAAATACCAGGTATCTATTTTTCTCCTTCTCATTATATTGAGCTGGCACCAAACTAATATAATTTAGAAATACGGCATGACTCCCTGAATTTATATTCGCGAGCCGTACCAAAATGTAAAAATCGTTTAAAACGCTTGTTTTTACCTTATGATTTACGTATTTAGAAAACGAACGTCGGTATTTTTCTTGTTTCATAAGAACTTTTATGATAAATGCTAAGTTTAGATTGCGGAAAGAGGAGAGAATAAACGTTTACGGTCAGTCTAAGAAAGTTACCGGGAAATTCCAATGCAATGATGAAAACTGAAAAATAAATTCTCCTCTCAGGCAAATAATAACTTCATCTCTCCTTAATAACTCCATCTTTCACTAAATAGATAATGCTTAAACGATTAGTATTAAAAATAAAAATCTGGAACACTCATAGATGATCATTATAAAACCCTCGTATATAGCATTTTTCTCGTTCTCAGGAAAACGATATAGGATAGACCGATACAGTTTAGAAAATAAATTATGTTTTCGGTTCTGAAAAAAATTCTTAGCTAATTAATAAAACTCATATTACACGAATTACCGCCTTGTTTTGATCCGTCAGCTAAAACAATGAATTATTGTAAAAGATATAAATGTATAATTTTCACCTAGTCGAAAAGTAGTTCGGCATTAAAGTGTACATCTCGGGAAGTGGACGACGTCATTCTCTGCCTTGTACGAATCTAAAAAGAATGGATTCCAAATGAAAGGAGTGACATAGACAAGCCATGCATCCCTTATATATAGGATTGTATCAGATGTATCGAATTCACATAGTAAAAAATTATTATATTCATTAACTTTCAAACAAAATGGTTAAATCATACGGAATCTATTCATATTATACTTCTATTGTTTAAAAAAAATCTCTAAAGCTTTACCAAAATGTTAACACACCCATGCTAGTAATATTAAACTTATTTTACGCACAGTTATCATCGAGATCATTCTCAAGTTCAGGCATAAAAACCACTTCAAAACGCAAACATTTTATTTTGAGCGGTGGGAAAGTTTGCATTATCGTATTCATAGGTTTACCGACCTAAAAAAAATGTTATCCCGAATGGAAAGAGTTACGAAACGAAGTGGGTGACGCCTTAATCCGAAGAAGGCGTAATTATCTTTGTAAGTGCTGCTTTTGGAGTGCTCTGAAATATCATAAGGCTTGCTTTAACACGACCCTTTTCGATCTCAACTCTCTCCGTAGCCTCGTAATTCCATAATTTCACGTGTACTGCGTAAAAGGCTGTTTGAAAAATGACCACCTTAGATATATGACTTCCCTCTTAGTAAAAAATATTGGCTCTGCGCTTCGAATGAATCCAGTACGATATTTTCCACCGGATGACCTCACCCCAGGATAACATTCGGATTCCACTTCCACTCCTCATTTCCGTCTTCCTTCCTCCCTCGAAGCATGCTCACTCCTTACAACACTTTCATCCTCCCTCGCTCGCAACCCAACCTTTCAACTCAGGTAAGTTTTTCCCACACGATCACGCTTTGGGTATTGTGGGAGAGCTGATGTAATTTGCTCCTCTGGTTAGAATTGTTGGACCTCTTTTGACAGGAATTTAGTGCTAATGCAAAGACACACTCACGGAAGAAATTAAAGGGTAATCACTGCTAACGAGAATCTCACATTAAAATCAACTTAACTTGAAGGAGTTGTTGGTAAAGCAATCTAACATGGACTGACACACTTCAACACACTGAACAAAATTCAAAACTATTTGGAATATGTGCCACACGTATTTGTCGTAATTCACGGAGAATAATGAAATAGTTGATAGCACAATACAATAATGTAGCACGGAGAACCTCTTATCTTTTACCATGTTTCGGTTTAATCTTCCCGCTGTGCACAAAATACCGCCTCAAAAGCACTCAACTGGCAACAACAGTGCGGCAATGAGTCACCTTTTCCTTAAGACAAACTCATCTAAAAACTCGAATCTCTCTCATGATCTCAAAATAAATTTCTCTAAATAAGTCCAAGAGAATGCAGCGTCAACACAAAAAAAGGCATTTGAGAAGAGGGTTACGCGTGCATATAAACACGATACAGGCTCATACGATATCAATTTAATTCCACATCCGACTGATCGTTTGCTGCGACCCAAAAGGGAGACAACCATGAGCCCAAATGAGGCACCTTAATGCTACTTTACCAAAGGATCTGACGTGGGCACTGGGAATGGAAAGCCAACGCACTAATCAGCAGGTTATTCATCTTATTAATAATTAGATACCTTGAGTTTTACGAATATTCAGGCCATTTTTTCAGCACAATATTCGGACAAATTCCCATTTGAAAGAGCAGATAAGTATAGCACAACTTAACCCTCACTGATTTTTCTCTATTTTTAGATTTGGTATAAATTTTCGTAATGGTACTAAAGAATGGTGCTTTCCCGACGTAGAAGTTTGATGACATCTTCTCGGGATTTCCACCGGATGAGGAACTCCATTTTCGTCGACGGCGAAATGTCATCTTACGGAAAAATGTTAATGCTTAGTCTTGCTTTTCTAACTAGTATCATTATTTCATTTCTTGAATTGTCAAATAGCCCATATCGTTACCTTTGTTTTCCCCAGATCACGATTGAATTTATCATATCACGATTATATTAAATAGTAAAAAAACGGTATGTTTATTATCCTTGATTTATTTTGATAATTTAAACTATTTATTGCAAAAGAATCCTCTCCCCATTTTCTTTCATTCTCCGTCTCTAAATAACAAACATATTTAATATAATACCTACCTGCGATGGGACGTCGTCAAAACGATCATTAGAAAATACAGCGAAGTTGGGGAAAGCACGGCTTAAGAGAATCCGATTACATGTTTTGTATTGGCTGTACTTATATAAATTAGCTTTCCGATAAAATGCTGAGATATTCCCCTGGGATACAGCTCAAGGACCGGCATCTAAATGAGATACCAACCCCACAATGAGACTTCCCGATGTGTAAGGTTAACAAGTACCTATGTTACATCCAGATATAATTTATTTCTGGTGACTGTGCGGGTGTTTGTCCTGTGATAAAAAAGAGAGCGTCACAGCATCTATTTCGTCCCGAATAAATTTGTTTCTCCAGTTTTCACAGCCCGTGCACTTCCTTGAATTAATTTCCTCGGGCTTTCACCACCATCATACCACGAATTCTTGCCCTCCTTAATAGATCCGCTTTGTCTCAAGGCAAATGCTAAGAGAATGCTTAATCCGTATTACATAATGCCCTTGCTTATTATGCCCCTCGGTCACCCTCGATGGTAATGCTCCGGTGTCATTTCCTTTGCTGTGCCTTAGAAAATGTCTCACTCCGCGAATGGCTAACAATCCCTCTCCAATTTGTTCCAATCTGTCATATTCTGTTATCGATTCTCGACCTTGATTTCTTTATTTCATGAATCCCTTCACATAGGTACTTACTTCTTCTTACCATCGCTCATAAACACGCACGATGCCTTTATTCCTCAACTTCTGGTCAAATGTTCTATCAAAAATTTTCTCTCAACTTAGTGTGATCAAAATGATATGGTGAGCCAGTAATTCATTGAAAGATATAATTGTTTTAATACTACTGCAACCTTTTTACCACTCGTGGTTCCTAATTTTCTACAGGAATTTGAGAGATGAATTCCCAGTATCTATATCCCGTCAGTTTTACAGCATGTTCGGTATAGTTTTGACTGAATAGAATCATGTACTCACAATTTGTCGGCATCATAAAGCAAATCATTTGTAGTTCGATATTCGTATGCCTTCATTGCTCTGATTTCAGTATTTTGTCAACACCGGCTACAACCAATAGAAAAATAAAGATAACCCTTTCTTTCACTAAGGAATAATTTTCCTTACGCAAAATTGGTACCACATAAAAATTTCAAATTGGCAAATATTCTGCGAATGGCTGAATTGTTTTCGAGTTAAATGTTGTTATTATTTAGACACTAGGGATTTGAGAAAATGTGCACATCCAAGATTGGAAAGATTTCACATTAAAATTACTAGTATTTTCTGAAATTATTTCACTGCATTTTAATTAATGACTGTACGCCCTATTATATTTAGTAAAATCCCATTGGTTTAGCACTGAGCTTATCTCGCAATTTGACTAACTTAGGGGATAGAAAAACTTATTTTTCTTCCATTTTGGAATATTTTGAACTACTGTAACATGCAAATGAAAAATCTTAAACTAAAATATTCTACAGATCTCTATAAAACTCTTTTGTAATTCAACTTTATTCATTGCTGTGTGCAACAATCAAGGAGCTTTGGAACAGCACTCCTGTATATCAATTTTCGTGATTTTCGATGCCTGAGGCAATCAATGAAATTCTGTCATTTTTTTCTGATATGGACCACACATTAAGTTTGTCATTAAAAAAATATAATTACATACAATATCACGTATACGCATTTCACAGAAGCATTTAATGAAGAGTAATGATTCAACTTTGTCCATAATGCATGGGTTTGCCAGCTCGAGGTTACGGCAGTAGTCTATGGTAAAAGTCGCCAACTGGTGGTCCACGAGAAAATATTGATGGGTGTTGTGTGAAGCTTCAGTGGTCGATGAGGCCCGAATGGTTGGCGACCACTTGGCTATGGCAGATTCTATCGAGCAATATTTCCAATTTTCTTTCACCCCCACTACCCATTGAACTGAAATCAATCGAATACCTATATCAATCTGCCACAATTAGCAATAATACTACCAATAACTTAGAACATGATAGACGGTATTTTCCTTTTCACTATTATACAATACTAAAATTGTCTTAGGAACGTTATTGCATCTGAATGGCCTCATCTCAAGTGAGCCCAATTAAACTCGCCGGCGTCTCTTGGATAGTCTGCCGAACAAATCAAACGGAAATCGTGCTGCCGCACCTACCGATCTCTCTCGCCTATCCGTCAGACCCCCTCCTCTGTCGAAAACTATTAGGTAGTATTTGCTCACTGCTAGGATATCGAAAATAATTTTTTTGCCTCGTCCCACCCCCTTCTGCTCTTTACCGGCCATCTTTCTGCTTTGCACCTGCGTGCCGTCGTAGCCGGCGCGACATCCTCTAGATGGGAATGGGAGAGCAAGCAAACCAGACAGAGCTTAACGATAACATCTCCTGAAATTTGAAATTTAAATCACGCTAATGTGCATAGTTTCCATCTCAGCCAGCGACAAGGTTTGACAGCCCTTAGCGTCGGAGGCTTTCATGAGTTAAGAGTCAAGTCATGATCATTACATTGCTTGGGCAGTGCTTTGCCCAACAATAAGTAATGTTTGCATATGATAAGACTCCAAAGCGTATTTGATATGAACCCAATTTGACCGTCATGGCAATAACAAATCATTCAAAAAAACATTTTTGTTATATAAGAGCGTTGGGATCGAATCATGATGAGATTGAAACAATGAAGAAAATATTATGACAAATTCTCACATTCATGGCAGTAACTGGCCAGACTTCTGAGGAAAGTGTTGTAACAATATTTTTATCGAATTTAAAATCATTGTACATGGTTATACGCATAAAAACATGACAAAATTATCAAATATGTGGGTAAATTAGTGCAGGCGCTTTGTGAATCAACACAGTGACATATTTTAGAGTTAATTACAGCATAATCAAAGAATTAATTAGAAGGTGGTCTCAATCTATGATTGGTTTTGAAATTGTGTGCAGGAACCTGCATTATCTCGTCTCGAATTTTTTTCACCAGCGGAAACTACAGCAGCAAATGATAAACACCCTCGGTTAAAGCGGGATATTTAGCGCGAGAAACGTATGAGCGAACTTAAAAGTTGGGAGACTTTACCTCATTTATTCATCCATTACCCTGAATACTCTTGACCGGAAGAAATGGTAGAAGTGGCGATAGTGGATGCAGCAAAACGGATGCGCGACGCGAGCGGGTAGGTTAAAAATAATTAAAATCGTGCATTTTAAAACTTGTTTTTTTCATTGTTAGCATAATTTATAAAAAATCACAGTAATCAACCCGAAGGTCGGTTTGTTAGGTGAGGGTAGAGCTCACACGGTACGAATCCCAACGGCGTATGAATTCACACATAAGGGTATGGGGAGTTAGTTCTTTTACCTGTACCACCTGTAATTTCCCAGGACGACCTGGTGCCCGAAAAATGGTACACAGCTTGGGTGTAGCTGAGAATGCCCAGAAACGGTCGTCACCGGGAATCGAACCCGGGCCCTCCGCTCAGCAGTCCAGACCTTTAACCACTGGACTATCACGCCCCTATATAATCTATAACTATAAAAAAAAATTCCCCTAATACCATCCGTTATGCTTCATTTTATGAAATAGGACCTATAGGGAAATAAATGAAAAGGATACATAGGTACATACTGGTTAACAAATTCAAATTATAAAAAGCGTGAAAGTTTTAATTGAAATGAAAATTCGGTCTAAATTTATAACTCCTTCCCGATCCATCTTTGAGTCATTTACTAAAACAAATGAAGCGTTAATAGCGAAAATAGCGTTAATGCGCGTAGTTTCCATTTCTACTAAAGACATAGCTTGTCAGCCTCTAATCACGGAAAATTTCATAAGAGACATTTCATTATCATTACACTTACACTCTCCACTCGTGGTAAGCAAACAGCAACAACTCGTTACTTTATAGTCTCCGAAGTAACGAGTACTCATTATTAAATTTGCTCGTGATCCTCACAATTTCGTCATTTGGGCACTCGTAACTGAACTCGAAGTACTACTCGTCGCCCAAGTATTTGAATCCATTTGGTGGTCACTCAGGCAGGTACCCAACTAACTAACAATAGGATTACTTCGATTAGTAAGATTCGTTGAACGGAAGTTACTTACTACATTCAGATACTCGCTCACCCAGGGACCTACTCAACTATTCGTTGTTAGCAGTCTTGGGAAAATCAACCAAAAAACTTAACTAGATAAAATTAAACCTAGTTGGGAAAAAAATAACTCAATTAAATTAAAAGTTAAACTGATTAAAATTAAGTTGACAGAAAATTAATTCACTTACAATTTACCAGTGAGATTAAAGTTCTATGTACGTACCATTAATTCTTAAGTAGGAATTTGATTTTAAATATCTTCCATTTTTCTACTAAAAGAAGAATTTTAATGTATTAATTATGGACCAACTGACATTCTCTGGTAATGAGGTGATTGTTAATCATTACCTATCTTGCTTAAAGGCAATTTGCTTTCCAATGGTGGGCGAGTTATGCATATTTTAATTTGAAGGAAGAGGTCACAGGAGTAATTCAAAGATGATGTTTATGGTGAGAAATATTTATTAACCTTCAACAGATCCTGCATTTAATTTCCTCAAGTGCGACTTGTGACCTTGTTTTTGCGTAATATTATCGTTATACTGCAAATATACCATTATTCTTAAGCATTCCTCGTACCACAACACTTTTCTAAAATTTATAATTAAATACTTTGAATGAAAAATTCAAGGGGTTTTAGAGTAAAATTTAAATAAAATTACGGGACCGGAAGGGGAAAGATGAAAAACATTAGAGTAAATGAGGAGCAAAAACATCATTATACTTTCAAGTTCAAAAGGTAAACTGATTACCGCTAAAATTGTGGCTTCTTATGTCACTATAACTGGCACTGTGATCGGAGAAAATTCACGGATATTACTGTAATTGAGGGAAATCACTTCTCTTCAGACTTTCCTTCACCACAGGTTATAAACCCATCCGTTTCCATCAAAGGGTTTCCTGTAGCTCCGCATTGAGGCTGGAGGCGCAACCACGCTATTGCTAACGGTGACGCCATCGCTTCAGTCAAGGTGACGACCTTTCCTGCTATTCTCCCCTCCCTTTTTTGCCAGACATGGCTCATCCCCCACCAGGGCGCGAAGATAGCACGAGGCATAGAACACTCGTCTACGGAGCAACCTTGAAGAAGGAAGCGCACAGGTATTAAAAGGAAGCGGTCTCCGAGTCATGTAGGCAACTATAATCGATTGAGAAAATTAAAAAATTGTCATTCAAACAGTTCTGCATCATGTAAGGGGGCGTGGTAACCCAGTGCGTAAAGCGTCCGGTGACTGACCTGAGGGCCGGGGTTAAAATCCGGGAGACTCGAGACACCCTCAGCTTCACCCAAGCTGTGCGATTTTTCGAGAACTGGAACTCCCTGGGAAACCGTGGGTATGGCAAAGGGGATGAAATTTGCCCCTTCTCAATTGATGTGTGCATTGAAAATTCCGTGGGATTTTTACTCGGAGTAAGGTCTTTCCTCACCTAACAAACCAAACTTCGGATTGATTACTCTGGCTTGATGTTGGGTATCAAGTAACGCTTTCCGAATTGGAGACCAAAGAACCTAGAGACCAAGATGTATATTTTAGACGGTAGGAAATTAAACTAAAATAGTATGGGAGACTGTTTGCAAAACTTTTAGTCTCAGTGTTAAAACTTTACCTTGACGAGAGAAAATTTGTAATGTAACTGTGCGTCGAGGAATCGACAAAGCAAGAGATAAGTTAAAGAACCTACAAATGTATTAATCAATGGAGGAAGGAAAGGACTATAAGAACAATTTTTGATAAGTTCATTCCTTGAAATTCACCACATAAAAACGGAAGCAAAGGTAATAACAATGATGTCTACAGCAGAACTGAAATTTAAACAAAACGGTAAAGAGGGACTTCAAATATCCCACACCCATCCTGTAGAGCAACCCTGGTCGACGAATTGCTCCGATGTTATGTCAAAGTTTTACAATAATTTCGATATACCTACATCGATTTACAATTGGTATCATTTTGCAGGTGACAATTTGGATTTTGACTGAAAATGTTTGCTAAATACTAGAAGTAAAAATGTTATCCCAGAAATCAATACAATTATGGAATCGCTCTATTATGCTATCACTACGGTCTTAACGTAGCCATTCATTGCATAAGATCTCAGGCAGGTTTTCGATGCCATCCGTAAACCTACCCCAGTGAATTATTCATCATGATGCCCATTCACCCACATATGAATGAGTATGTATGTCCTATCCAATGAAAAGCAAAGAGATGGGAAGCTGTCTCTTTACAGCGGTATAAATAAATATTCTCCTGCGTGATTAATGTCACAAATTATCAAGAGAGACTCAAATAAATTGACGGGCGATGCCACAGACAATAGAAGATTACTTATTAAGATGTGGAATCATACTTAAAACCTAATCTAAAAAATAATGGCAATAATACATCAGGAGTTTTTGCTTAACCTGCAAGGCTAACGTAGCTGGAACAAAAATTATTAAATAGCATGAGATATCGAGCCCTAATATTAAAACGAAGTAACTATTTTTCCTTTTCCTTTTAATATTTCATTTATATAGTTTATCAACCGATCGAATCTCTTTTACTTTCGCACTTTCACGGCCCGTCAACCAATCATAAATTAAATACCTTTACATATTCTTCGAAAAGCGCGAGAGCAGTCAGAAGTCGACAGATGAATTTCAGAGTTCTTTATGCGGCACATGGCGCGGAGAGGCGCCTCAACTGAAAATGAGGCAGAGAACGTCGGCCGTGAGGACCCTCTCACGGAAAGAATAATTTTTCTGCGAACGAGTGAAAGCAGATGGGCAAATACGATGATCCAATGCACTTAACAACAAAGCGACGGCGTGCGCTTGCCAAAGGATCCAGCGATGGTGGATGGGTGTCCATACGGGAAAAGGAGTGAATTTCAATGGCGTGGAAAATAAAAATTCAAGCAAGTAAATACGATGGTCCAATGGGTGCTTTTTCATTTTACCTGCTCGAAGTGCCTTAACACTCCCGAGCCCCTACCCCGCCGCCTCTCCCCCACAGCCTCCTTCCCGCATATAATGCGCCTGAAGTCACCAATTTGCAAGTTCTTTCATCTCCGCTCTCCCCCACCGGAGTATTACACCGTGCGGTCCTCCACTTTGAGTCCCTGTATTCCACGGGACAGCAGGCTGCTGCGAACGCGGTTGCCCAAGAAGCTCTTCATTCCCCCCACCTCCACCACCACCACAGCGCGAACCCCGTTCAAACGCACACGCATGTCAAAGAAATTTCCCTCCCCTTAAAGCT
>LYUA01000116.1:853624-864315 GCA_002093875.1 Calopteryx splendens
CCCCCCCGCACGCGTGAGTCATTGTGTGGCGTACTGCTGGTTATAATTCACTCGCAATTCTGGAAGCAGTCGATTATCCTCGTATTTCCCTCCCCACCATCCCTCGTATTCCTCTCCTCAACCCTCATAGGGTCGAGGTCGATTGTTTCATTTTTTTTTCTACCTCAGGTCATTTAGCTGATTTGATTTACCGTTTCAACTTGCTTATTCCGCGGGAGGAAGTATCCACTTCAGGGATTGATACAAAAACCTGCATCTATGTGCCGATAAATAGGTACTCAGGATTCTTACCCTACGTACCGGTACCTAGTTTTCTTGCCATTGGTACCAATTCCCGAAAACTTTGTGTCAACGAAAGCAGGGGTTGACAGCGGTACGTAGGTACCTGGAAATACCTAGGTTTTCTAACCCAAGTTAAGAAAAATAACCAGAACCAAGATGAAGATGTTCGTGGTCAAACAAGGCTGTCATGCGCCAGAGTCAGTACTTATTTATAAATATACAGGGATTAGTCCCGGCACCTAGGTACCGAGGAATAGTTTTCCAGCGCTAGGTACCAATCCCTGGGGCATAAGATTCCTGCACTCATTCAAGAGAATCATCTTGAACTATTTTAATTTTAGCAACAGTATCCGTGGATCAATTATTGATCTAAGCGCATCGACGTAAGGCTGAGCGATATTGCGCTGCGCCGACTTGGGTGTGCGACATTCATGCGAAATCAAATTGTGAAGTCGAGGCGCTAAGCAATGGATTCCAACATCCAACTGCTACGCAAATAGCATGTTGCGATTCAAATTTGGGACGTGATTTTTTAAAGGCAGTAATAACAAAGTCGACAAAAATAATGGCAAGGTGATAAAGATAGGGAGCGGCCATTCTGACCTTATCGCCAATATCGATGTCACCAAATACTAGTTGTATATTGATTTCGTTCACAACGATGTGTATGCGTGCATCAGCCCAACCTAAAAAAATGTTATCTCGCATAGTCCTATTACAAATGCGATTTGCAGCGTTCAAGAGATGTTGCGATGAGTAATATGAAATGCGATGCCATTAATTTACATCCTAAATACCATATACTCGGTCATGGTCACGTTTTTAAATCTCCGCTGGTACCTACTGCAGCACACCACTGCACTATCGCGAGCTCTTCGTGTTCCTTCGAAGTCGTAAAGAACCGTGTTCTTTAGCGGTCGTGGAAATCTCTTCCACAAACACGAATCGAGATGCACTCACGACGAAGTTATCGGTGTGCGTATAATTCAAAGCGTCCTCCATCACAATCTCTGACCTTCGATCTTTGACGATATACTCTAAAGGTCCCTGAGAACTTCCCTGAACAATGCCCAATGCAGTCAAATGTCCGCTGGCGGAGGCGATGATTTAACACTAAATATAATCCTTTGCACGAAGTCGTTACTTCAGTATTCTATTTTTAATATTTTGAATTTTTATATACTAAAAGTTAAGAAACACAGACAACTAAAATTATGCTTAACAGTGTCTACTATGGAAGCATACAAATCTGGTAAACAAGTGACATTGGAGACATTCATGCTTACATAGCCTTCACGACTATCCCTTTCGGTGAAGTCAAAGAACCAAAACTTTGATTTTATTCAGGAAACCAACACCGTCGTACAATTTTCTTAAATAATAACCTATCTTTGCATATTTTTTTCACCTCCGTCACATTTGTACATAGTTTCATTCTTCAGACTTCAAATACCACTTGTCCCGAGATGAGCATCGACCACATTCACCAATGACTTTCTCGGCCTACCCTTACCTCTCAAACTATTTACTCTTCTCTCATTTAATCGTTTCGCGATTAGACACTCATTCATTCTCTTAACGTGACCAAACCAGCGTATCGCTCCTTTCATTCTTGTCTTTTCCAAACCACATTCTCTCACAACTCATCCCTCACCCTACCTATCACATTTTTACACACAAATTTTCCTCGAGCACTCCATACACACTGCATTTAGCCGACATTTTCAAAAAATAGGTTTCAACTACGTACGGAGTGATTAGTATCGTCACGCAAGATGCATCCGTTTCTGCACCAGGTAAGACACAATCACGGAAATCTATTACACAGGGGGCGGACTTCGAGCATGCATGCTTGAACTTAAACGTGTTAAAACGGCGATCAATTCGACACCAGCAAGAAGAAGTCGATCGGAAAACAATTCCAGAAGGTGAGATGTCTAAAAGCAGACTTTTTCATACATGTAAATGAGAAATGCTATGATGGAATTTTATTTTATAGTTAGCCATAGCCTCTTTTTGTGTCTTTAGTTGGCAGGTTGTCTTATTCCCGCAAACAATTATAAAGGTTTGCACTACTTTAAGAAGGAAAGAAGATCGATCTCGACCATAGTAAAATCAACTTACAAACCATGATATCTACTGCTGCTTAATTATATGTAATTAGGTATATCCAAGTAAAAATTCTAATGCATTTTGACAGTGGGATTTGGAACGGCGGTCTGAGAAAAGAAAGGTGTCAAATTAAGCACATCTACACTCACCCAAAAACCTATCTATATTAGTTTTAAATGAAAAATGTGACCAAAATTATAGACGTATTTTTGGGAGAAGTGCTAAACCAGCAAAGACTGACTTAATAATATATATCCATGATGGCCTACCCGCTCAACCGAGACGTACCTATGATGGATGCAGGGAAACTTGAGTGTTACGAATAGATAGAATATAGTAAATGGATTACAGATGTGACATAGATAACAAACTAAAGGATCAAATGTTTTCCAAGTCTTGGAATTTCGACCGACCGTTAGTGCTTATAATGGTCTATATAATATAATAATAGCTATAGGTTAAAGGATCACACTACTAAAGAAAAATTCTGTCATACTCCAATATCGAATGTTTGTCCTGCACAAGAAATGACAGTCAGCGCACTGGCAACTGAATCATCGCAATTTCCCTTTTGTAAATTCCTAACCTGTACTTTTAGGTGCGATAATTTAAACATCGGGGCACTCATCATGGAATACTGTTTGGCTTCCAATCCCTTTGAAGAATATCGACGCAGCCATTATCGTCAGACGATCGACACTTCCGATTACGCGTTGGCAAAAACATCATAATCCACTGCATGAGTGGTAGGCACGTGAAATCATACCTGCAATCTGTGGGTTAGGGAGAAATTCTCGCTCTTTCTAATATGCACCGCCGGCGAAACGAATGAAAATGTACCCACAAACGAGTGATGATTCAAAGCATCCTCATCTTAAACGGTGAGTCGTCGGATCCGGGTTTTGTTTGGAAGAAGGCAAAGCCTTCCCTACAACTCCACTCCTATATGAGCATGCGAAAGAATAAAAAGCATGATTTTTCCGCCTCGCAGATCCAATGTGCCTGAAGGATTGCCACACTACACTGTCCGTTTTTATTCACGCTTGATATTTCTCGGTTCGTGAAAGAAGAGAGGAACGGACATTTATATTAGAAATAATTTTTTGCCGTTCACCATTTCCACTGTTTTTACGGTTTATTCAGTTTCCCTTCTGGGAGAAAGCATGCGGAATGCTTACCTCAACGGCTGATAACCACGGAGGAGAAGGAACCGCGAAAGATGGAGGCAAGGAGGAAAATGAGTCAGTAAAATTACTCAAACTTTTTAGCAAAAACTTCGTCAATGTTTTTCTTAATGTCGAAAATAGAACGAATTTTCGAGCCCTTAATGAGTGCGGATGCCCTCGAGGACATAATCGTATGACCTCTGGAGGTGAACTATTTAATAAACGTAGACGATATTTATATATATTTGTAACTATAACTTCAAAACAAGTACAGAAAGTTGTATTAATACTCCAAATAATTCTAATTCCCTTGAAAGAGCAGCATAAGTTTCTCCTCAGTCTTTATCCATTTTTAAGCCTCACAAACCGCGCAGTTAGCATTAGTCTATGATTAAAATGAAAAAATACTTTTACGCGAGCCTTTTAAATTGACGCTGCTTAAGTACTCCATGCTCAGACGTTCAGTTGAGTTTCACTCTGTAAGTCAGTCGGCGATTTTCCAAGCACGTTTTCTTCAGCGCGCAATGCATTGCGCAGCAATTTGCTCGCATACTTTGGCATTTCGTTGGTTGCCTTTCCAAAAACCTGAGAAAAACAGATATTTCGATTCAAGGTTGCTTATTTGGAGAGACTATGGGGCTTCTTTTTGCCAGTAGTGCGATTAATTGCGCTTTCCCCGCGCAGGGCTGGTTGACTGCCTACTCGTAGCACAAGAGGATTTCGTAAAGGAAGGACAAGTAGGCGGGAGTGGAAGGCCGCGCTAAAAAAATGAAATACGGAACAAATTTCGAGGAGAGGAAGAGAGGGGCGAAGATCCAGGTAGATAACGACGACTCCTGTTGCAAGGCTGACGACGGCACTTTTTAATGCCACCCACTCACGATAGCTCAAAGAATTGAGCAATCGGAAGGGGGTGAACTGAGTAATACGAGGTTATTTCCAAAAGGCCAAGCATTAAGACGCCTTGCGGACTAATGAGTCGGCACTTTTCCAGGATTAATCAGTGAAAATATTCTTTTGACTGTTCACAGCATTTACTTATTGAAGGTAGGCATTTTTCAGATAGACTCCACAGTAAATAATGACATTATTACTGTAAAAAAGAGGGGAATAATTCAACATCAGAAATTTATACAAATAATCGCTTTCCTCATCACCTTATAAAAAACACAAAATCTTTTTTAAACGCCTTTGTACACCGAATTGTGTCCATAATCAAGTACTACAAATTCGGGAATAACAAAAGGAAAACACAGAGTATGTCTGGTGCCGGATTAGAGAGCTGATGATTTAGCGCATGTGAAACACATTTACTTAGTTGAAATTCATAGCGATGAAAAAATTCAGGTGGCATACGATTTCTGTCTGGTTGGACTCCCATCGAATTTGAGAAAAAGACGTGAACGAAATACATTCGTAGAAAATTCGTGTTCGTAGAATTGCGCGGTTCGCGAAAAACTGCCAGTAGCATATCAATATGCATAGCAAATTATCCATAGCATATTCGATCACTATGCAGCTATGTATGGAGACCTTAGGGATTCGGGAGCGAATCAACGCTGGATTTAACTAATAGCAAAAACTTCAATCGTGCAACTTTTCTTAAGCCATTGAGAAAATAATCCAAGTCCCACGCTACATCGAGATTTCGAACAACAAAGACCAGATTAGAGAGATGCACTCTCCGTAACATATTGATTCAAGGATTTTTTATTTTAATTTTTGAGTTTTTCCTTCGCCTAAGTTACGACCACCGCAGAGAGAGAGAGAGGCACAGTGAAACACACAGAGGGAAATTTCTTGACTTAAAATGCTTCTTCCTGTATGTTTTTAAGGCGGGTGATCTAGCCACTCTTTCCACACGCCAAGGGGCGTGCCGCAGTGAGAGCTACCAAGGTACTGCGTAAGCATAGTTGAATAGCGAAAGGATACGAATTTCGTTGCTCATTGGTTTTCGCTATTTCGTCCAAAAAACATATCAATCAACAAAACCGCAATTGTATCCTGTTCCAGGGATCCCCGAGGGCCATTACTCCGGGTTCTGCATATGATACCTGATTGAGATGATTCATACCAGATGATCTGGGATAATACATTTTAATACACGTAGTCTATTAGATATTAATCCACGAAAATATTGAATATATATGTTTTCGATACACAAACCATGAATAAACGGGGATTTATTAATAGAAAATCACAAAATAGCCAAATAAATTAGTTTCACAACAATTTTCTTATATTGATTTAAAAAAATAACCAATTAATTGCCCTTGATAAAATATAAAACTGGATAACCGATTGAAAATTCAATTCTGCTCCTCTTTTGTATAAATAAAAACACTAAATGAAAGGATGTGAAGTGATAAAATGAAGAAGGGTCCAATGATCTCGAATTACCTATAGATATTACTCCTCGTCAGGAAAAGATATGATGCTTTTGCAATAATCACAGCTGTTAACAGATACGCGACAAGAAACATTAAATTTCACATCACCTCGATAAAACGTACGACGGAATTAAAATATATTATACCTCTATTTTATGGATGAAAGTATAAACTCTACTTAAGGTCGCCTTCAATTCATTTGCTTTGAATGATTATATAAATATCTTTAATCATTTTAACCCATTAATAGATTGATTGTGGTACGGATTAATGCACGGAGTTGGTGACACATATTTTATACGATCACCTTTTCTACTTACTAGGCATAATACGCCTGTTTGAGTCAGTTCAAAAAGTTTCAGAACCTTTGTTCTGTAAATGTTTCGGACGTAACTGCGACACCGAGACCATAATTTCCTTCAAGAGTCTCCCTTTCTTTATTGATGCACGCTCCCAACACTGTTGCCACACCTGGAAACAGTCCTGACGTGCCTCTTTCGAGATCTTGTAATTCCATTTGCGACATTTCCTTTATTTGTTTAGTCCTCAGAATTGTCATCCATTAAAAGTTAATATAAGTTTGGAAAATATGATTCGCTGTAGTCCGTTCAGCTTAGTACGCTCGCTGAGGAAGCGTAGTGGTGTTGGTTTTAGCCAAAATTCACGAGTCAACAGCGATGCGTGAGCTGGCGTCTCTCTGATCCTGTGTCAGGGGTTGTAGGGCAAATCTTTAAGCCACGTAATGAAATTATAATTTTATCGTTAGAATATCATGACATAAACCTATAGTTAAGTCGCACTCTTCGGCTATTTCCCGAAATGACAAACTACGTTTGGAACGCACGATTTCACTCATTTGCGCTGCAGGAACGTTGTCAGGAGGCCGTCGAAGGGCATCCAGAGCGTGGGTCCGTCTGCTGACCGTCAATAAATCGCTTAAATCATTCAAAACAACGTTCGATTTTATGATCACTAAGGACTTATTAATCCTTTTATCAGTCTCCGTACACATTTGTCCAAGTTGCATCAGCGTTCAATGTTATTTCGCTGCGTATGAGAATCAGCCATCTCAAATATCGCAAAACGCACTTAACAAACAAGTGACCTAACACGTGCAGAGCAATGACACACCACATAGGATAATGAAACCAGCATGAGGTTACTAACAAAGAATGCGGCTACAAAGAAAAAAATACCGGAATTACTACATCGTTACTTTGGCGCGTTACTGCTGAACTTCCGGAACTTATTGAACATAGGTATCTTGTAAATATAGTGGGTACTCATTGCATGGTAACATGAAATATAGATTTTTATTTACAGGTCAACATGACTAATAAATAAAAATTCGTTGAAAACAGACACATTTGTAGTTACAGAAATGTCTAAAAAATATTTCCGCTTTCTTTTCTGAAATTTCTTAAAGAGCGATAGGAGTATTAATTGATCATAAGAAGAGTAGGGGAGGTGTATCGGCAAACCGATTACGTGGCATAAAATTAATTCCGTGCTCGAAATAACTAGCTGATTTCCCATGGATATCAATCAGCTTGTCTGACAGTGAATGAAAAAAATTATTAGAAACTGCATTCCCTTTGCGATATTTCCTTTATTTCTGTATTATTACAGTACGATAATTAGATTAAGATTAATTAACGCTGCCACAATAAACAAAAACTCACTTTGATTTTCCTATTACTATAATGTATATTTTTTTATTTTTCTTAGGAATGAAGTAGATATTTTATCACCTAATTATCGTGTGGAGTTTATGACAGACATAGGAGAAACTATTTGAATGAATAACACCATTAAAACAGATGTTATGTGAGAACCATAGAAAAAATAACGAAACAGACTAAAAGAAAGTCCGAAGTTGACGAATATTCGGGAAAATATTGACAGGTAAAAGCGGCAAAATTTGATTCCAATAGTTATCAATAAACTAACCCGAATTTTTCTTGGGCTTACACATTTAAAAAGCTTAAATTTAAGTCTTTGTACTCAATTCATCAGGTATAAAAGCTATCATTGAGACATTTAACGTTTAGGTACGATTGTCATTTCTTGCAAATTTATTTTCGCATATCTTTTATTCATAGGTAGCGATAATATCTAGCCAACGTTCGGGCTTAACAATGGTTTGATTTTTAATGCTATATTTATGGTTTAAGTTCCCTTAAAGTGTGCTAGGTGGTAGAAAAAGTCGCACTAGTCTAAGAATATTTAACCCCTATCACATATTTAATTTCCTTAAAGCTCTTGGTGGTATGTGATGCTGTGAAAATAATGTTATCACAAAGAGGCCGCTTCAAACGCATGGCATTCATATTCGTTATCAGAAGCATACCATCGGTTCCAACTCTAAAAGAAACACGTTCCATGATAAAAATATGTGACCCTAAAGAGAATTTTATTCGAAGCTCACAAATGTCTGGAAATGGCGGGGAGGGTTGAAGATAAGTTTAAGAATTAGGAAAAGAGGAAGCTGATGGTCGGGGATCGATCGCGCCGATTGATTTAGTGGATGCATTACATCGACGTAAACAGACAGACAGTGGATAAGAACATCCGCGGAAAGGAGGGTTATCTGTGGATCCTCCGGACGTGCAAAAAGGGAAGAGATGTGGATGTTCTATCGGCGATATCCAGCGCGGTCGACCACTAACGTCTCCTTGCTTGAATGCGTTCGAATTCACTATCGGGAATAAAATCTATTTATTGAGAGGCTGGGGAAATAAAACGTTGGAGGGAAAGAAAAACAAACGAAATGCCCTTCCGCAACAACTTGAAGATTTTTCTAATTTCTAACGCGACCATGTTTTGACCGTTAGATTCTACAGTATTATATGCTGAAGATGTCGCCATGAAGATAGCTGGGACCTTATCTTGTGAGGATTTTAAATTACACAACACCGGGTAGTAGACTGAGATGTGGAAGTGGGTGAGAGCCCATTGTTGCACGACATTTTTGAAAGATTTTAGAGCATGTGAAGATATTAAAGGATATTTTTTTTAGAAATATTGGTCGAAATGGTTTGCAACTGAATAATGTCCAATTGAATGAAACTATACATAGAATTATACTCGATGTCTTCGGGTACGCGCGTGTTAGGTAGATATTAATTTTTATAAAACGACGTTTCACACCTACTAGGAGCGTCAACAGGAGAATAAGATGATAAACAAGAAAAAAATGATAAACATGACAAAGCAAATCAATAAAACCGTTAGTTACTTTTGGCGAATTCGGTTTATTTTAATTGAGTTTTCCCAACAATATCTCGACCGATGCATATTCATCATTTCATTCCGCTAATGTCTCTTCTACCAGAACGGGTGAAATGGCGACTATTACAAAAACGAATAATATTCTGCAGTATCCGAAAACATTGATTATAATAGATTTTTTTAATGCTGCGTAAGCCTTTACACTAATTATAGTAGGTTTTGAGTGAACAGGATAACGGGGCACCTTGAAGTTAGGTCGCCCTCCAACTCTCTTGCTACCCAGCCCTCGCTTGACAGAGACTAAGCGCCACAAAATAAAACAAAATTTGCGGCATAGCTTATTGAAAAAAATGTGGCATAGGTAGTTCAACGTATTGCTAGTAAAAGCGGCTTAAAGGCTAGGGAAGTTAGCTATCATGACCTATTCCAACCGTAATGGAAACAAACGTCAGCCGCCCAGTAGCGCTATTAATGTTTGGTATAGAGAAAGGTTCATGACCGATTCGTTTATAACCTAAGGAGACAAGAAACATTACAATATCTTCCAACCTGAGTTGAAAATCATAAGAGAAAAGAGGTTTTAACTCAAAGTCGGCACATTAATTATGGAAAATTAGTGCGGATAGGCTCCTACATGAAGTGGAATCAATTATTAGCAATCCGACCTATACTTTTGGATCGGAATACGAGCATAAAAGTACACAATTAAAGGTTTAAACCAATGTATTTAGGTACTCGTTCAGCTCGAGATAATTAACTACGCCTATTATAGCAACAACTTCCTATGTACCTCTCTACCTGTTCCCAAAACAAAATTCTTGTCCCAGAACGGATGTACACACGCACGGCATTTGGTAATTTTCTGAGTACAAATGTAGATGTAGACAACAACATATTTGGACAACTTTTATGCACCTCCTAAAATTAAAATGATTTTCGAATTCCTCCAAGAATAAATATGGCCATAGTGTTTTTTTCAGGTTTTGGCACTTGGAAATCTCAAATTATGTCATACCCGATAAATACTAACCAAATATGACATCATTGGAAAATGTCCGTGCCCGTGGCGAGAATAAAACTTTCAGGAAGAGAGCTCGGTGTCAACCGGTGTAAGCGGATATTCTCTATTTTGTTATTGGCGTAAATAAGAATTGAATGAAAGAACTATTAACTTTTTCTTTGTGAAGAAACCACCCACCTTGGATTAATGAGCCTAAAACAATACCATGATATTTTTCTTAGAGGTCACATAAAAGTTCCTGTATGACCAAATAAGTAAATATCATGATAAAGAATATTGTAACGATTAAATGACTCATAGAAGCACGTGGGTGCAGCCCCGGTAAGGTTTTGTAGAGTAATCGAACTGTTTTGGTCAATTTTCAAGTCATTTTGGAAACATAGGCCTTTCATAACAATTTACCACAATGTTGGTATTTAAAAATAACAGCATTGCCACCAACCTTATGATTTTTACATAAAATTGTGGAAGTTTACCTTCAATTGGTAA
>LYUA01000116.1:1070343-1084489 GCA_002093875.1 Calopteryx splendens
TTGGTGGAAACGATTCATCGTAAGAAGAATAACACACTTGGTTTTTCCACAATTTTAATAGCTCACTACCCAGGTTTCGACTGTCAAGTCATCGTTACACACCTGATGGTCTTCTTGCAATAGGTGTACCTAGGGCAATAATCCTAAGGACTGGTAATTAGGTACCGTGGAATATCTTGGTACCGCCGTAAAAATACATAATAAATAGGTATATTATATAAAAATTTTCTTAAAGATAAGAGTACTAAACCAAGGAAACGAGCTCGTGAATTAATTGTGACATTGGTGAAAGTTCTTGAACGAATTTATAGAATATTTATTTTCTACGACCCAACTTGTAGCTTTAAGTCCCTGGCGCAAAAGTACACAACTGTCGTCGACGTAATACTCCCCAAATCTCGGATGTGAGCTCTCAAAATAACGCTGACGAATGTTGCATGCAAGTACTCACCCCTCTTTTGCATATATTTTTTTGCGGGTAAGACCGGTTTCTCTGAATTATACGGGTAAAGACGGGGCTCCTTAACCGTCTGAAAGACAGGAAATTTTGGCAGCAAACGAACGAAAAAACTACGGGAAGAGTGAAAGTAC
Source organism: Calopteryx splendens (assembly GCA_002093875.1). NCBI lineage: Eukaryota > Metazoa > Arthropoda > Insecta > Odonata > Calopterygidae > Calopteryx > Calopteryx splendens. The sequence continues at coordinate 1,070,935 of LYUA01000116.1, forward strand.
CATGAGTGACACGGACTACACAACAAACTCAACTCGAGTGGATTTTAATTGTTTGAACATGCAGCTCTAGAAATGTTTCCTAGAGTTTCAGCCTCTGACATGCAAATTATACTGTCTCTTTTCCCGAGGTAATATATTTTTGATTGGTTTACCTCTGCAAGAAAACTGAAGGGTTTTTAAAAAGCATTTTCTCTTAATTTAATGAAAAAATTAATCATCTTCACACATCCATCTTGTATACGCACAAAATAAATATACCCACATGATGGCATACTCACCTATGTGAACGAACGCTTTTAGGAGAAGAAAAAATAATGAATATAATACTCAAATGCTGTCCTAAAGGTACACCTGTGGGCAAGCCACACTATGCATATAAACAATACGCCTGTCGAATTTTCCATCTCCCTCCTTGGCCAAGGTATTAATGAATGAAAATGCAGACATTATAGCAAACATTGCTTTATTAAACATAACGGTAAGAAGGGTATTTAGCATTCGCCTGGTTACTGTCCTCATTAAATAACAAAAATCAAGATAACAAACCCAGCAAATTGTAAGCACCACTTAAGCTTGGCTGGACTACCCCCAGGACATGCCTGCAGTGATTTGAGCATGACACCTTTTTGCAGTTTTCCACTTTAAAAAAAATCTGTGCGTGACCGGTTTCGATGCATTTACATCATCCATCAATTGGGAATGAAGTAAAAGTAACGAAATCGGTCGATTAGAAAAATTTTTAATGAGGAAAACCACAACTGCGTCTATAGGTATTATGAATCAGTTCCAGCACTTCAGTCCATTTCCGCTTTTATTCAGCATGAATAATGCAGTAAGTTACGGTTAGCCATTGGATTTTCATCGGTTAATTAGAATGATAGCGTTTGTTGCCTTACGCGCTGACGAAGCCTAAGACCCGCCTAAAGCGCCACGCTATTTTAAGTGACGTTGCCTTTGAGTGGGCGTAGCGCACTTAAACCGAGATCCTCCCTACCCACCGGTCGGCAATGAAACAAGATATTAGTAATCCTTTCCAAGGCGGTTTTTCCTCTCATGGGTGGTGAATCGTTTGCATAAAAATGGTGGGAATGAAAGCGTTAACCAGAATCACCACGCGAATAACGGGTCCGGATAGCACTCCACAGGCATTAAATAATAGATCCCTTATTGTACAAACATGGATCCAATTCAGCTTTTCCTCATTCTATTCTATATCCTCAGGTATCCCTCATTCTATCCTCACTCATATCATTCTATTTCCTCATTAAATGTCATTTACACTGAAGCAAATATTTGAGAGACAAATTTTAATGAACGTAATTGAGATTTAACTATTTTATCACCTCAGAAACACTACAAGATATAAATAAATATATATCCGCCAAAATCGTTTTGTTAGAAAATAAGGTTGAAAGGGAGAAAACTACAGTCTCGTTTTTTTGCGTTAAATTCCGCCAATCTGCAGCATCAGATAATTGTTATGCCAATTATTCATTTCACACAATTCAGATATAAATATCAGAATCGCAATTATTACCCCCCAGGCTGCCTATATGTACTTTGAAAACCTGCATTACTGTGTACACGCCTCATTCGATAATAGTCTTAGTTCATTTCTCGAAAGTTTCGTGTGTGATCTAAACCTTGAAAGCACTACGGCACCATACCAAGTATGGCACATCATCTACGCTAAAAAAAAGGGAATCCCTTGTCACGTTCCCTACATAATATATAGGATCAGAACTGAGGCGGTGAAACTATTCCATAACAACAAAAGAACGTAGTAGTTTTCCACTATATACGTTTTTATTACTAGTTTCGATGCTTAAGCTTCATTTTCAACTATACTTTAAAATTGTGTACAAGCATCGAAACTAGTCCTCCATAATACCTACTTGTAGCTAGTACAAATTATTGCCAACGCCAAGTTTCCTTTCAAAATTCTTCATGCTTTTCTTAGAACTCCACAAACTCCTTAATCCTTCCTTCGGTTATAATCTACATACCGTGAACGACCAAATGCTCGAATGCTCCCCGTAATAAGAAAATATCCGAATTAAGAAGTAAAGACGAGGTGTTATTTCCCATTGGTTACACCTCATCCTCAATATGACTCAAGAATTTGGAAAACATGGAAGAAAGATTAAGCTTGTGAATTAAAGACATTGAAAAAGAAGGTCGCTTGATCCATTAAATATTTCTATGAAAGAACATAAAGTGCCAGACACATATTAACAAGCCTAGGATGGGAGTCCCTCAAACCACGAGCATTGGATTCCACCCACTGCAATCTTACGAGTTAGAATCTGACACCGGGAAAATAATGGTAAACCGATATTACACTGGCATGCCAGGGACAATGAGAAATTCATGAAATAGCCCATCTTAACAATCGGCATAGAAACTCCTTTTCCCCACGCACAATGTGCGGCTACAACAGTATTAGTGTAAAACTATACGAAAGCTCAATTCCCTTCTAGGTTCATTAAATTAAAAATTTCCTTTAATGTTTGGTGACCTACAAGCTCCTGCCATACGCTTCTGGCGCGCCTTGCAGGGCAATATATCGTGCATGTAGATGAACTATAAAATGAAAACGGGCCATTATGCATGATTATACGACAGCAGTATTAATACCTAATAGCTGGCGTAGACTTGGGCATATATTGTTGGCACTACGCATGCGGTCCAGGAAATAGTCCACAGCCATAATTAAGTGATCGTAGGAATTACATTATAATGCGTGCATATAGCAATTCCAATTTTGCACTTTCAATAATCCAAACAGTGTTTAACGCGACACTTGGGCCTTGTGAGTAAGGTATCGCCCACGAACTATTTCATTTTAATTTCCTTCAACGCAGTATGAAAAAAGTTCCGTTATAACTTCAGCTGACTTTACAAAACGTGCACCACAAAAAAGCACGGAATTAATTATAAGGGGGTGAATAGTATGTTTTTTCCTGCGACACTTATGATTCGGGAGAAATTTACTTCCGTGGCCACCGAAATAGTAATCCCAGAGACCCGTCACCGACGTGGATGAAGATCTCACGGCGCTCCGGGGAAAAGGTCAACAAAAAACACGCGAAGAGAGCATCTAAAAGTCGTCAGATTTAGTGTTACCTTCCTCCGTCCATTTTGATGATAAAAATGGCTTAGCACGAATGAGTTCGTGATGACATAGCTATAACACCATGTGCCTATTTCCGCCAAAGGGCAAAAGCGAAAGTGCAATGGATTATGGCACCAAGGGAAAGCACACACCGATCATATACAAGTAGTGATCGAGAAATAAACTATCACATGAACTCCAGGAAATGTGAAATTTAGTTTTTAACGATATTTTGATCGTATCTGGACTCAAAATAAAGCTGGAATGAATTTTTTTTATTTTCCCTTCAGTCATTACATCACATTTTCTGTACGTATAGTAATTTCGTGGGAGTTATAATCATGATTGCATTTTATTTGTGACTTGGTGTTTTCCGTTATAATCAAATTAAAGAGCTCTTCCCCAACACAAAACCTTATTGATATGAAGTCGCTGAATAACATGGGAAAATAAATCAATGAGAGAATAAGCTTCAAATGACGCAATCTTTTCACCGATCATCGGTAAGTACTTCTTAAGTGACTATAAAATAATCATCCGAGGACGTTAACTATTTTCCATAATTGGCTTAGGAAATGAGCTTTTTCATCAAAATGTTAACGCACATTAAGTCTCACTTTAGTGATAAAAGGATGACGCATTCAAAAATTAAAATTTTTGTCTTCAGGATTGGAGAATTTTTTTCTTTCGTCTTCAAAATAAGGAGAAACATCAATAACAAAGTGTCAGAGTCACTACGAAAAAAATTACACAATCCTTTACTTTTCACTCTTGAAATAAGCCGGACTGAGAATGCTTCGGAGTTAGAAGACCGCGAAAGATAAGAGAATAAAAATTGGCCGATTCTGGTCGTCGATTGCCGGGGCGATAGACAAGAACTTCTTTAGAAGTTGGCGATGAAATCGGGAAAAGAAAATTTCCGAAGGCTATCCGCCCAAAACGGATATTTAATGGAACACTTATATTTCTTCCCTTCACCCTTCCCCCCTCCCACCCACTCGCCAACAAAAATTTTCACCGAGATGCTCTCCCAGTTTTTTCCGCATAAAAACTATAACGACCGTATTCAGCTCTGGTCTCTGGAATCCCGGGCAGTCCGGGCGACAAGCCGGTCGCAAATCTCGTTCCTCCGGGAGGATTCAGATTCCTCCGAGAGAAAGACAAGAGCTTCTTCCTTTTCCTCACCCCCCCTCCCCCCAATGCCTTCACCTCCACCAGGAAAGGAAACAAGAAGAATCTCTCCTCGCATTCTCGTTCCTCTTCCATTTCTTTTTTTTTTTCACTTTCGTCATTTTTGGGGCTTTCATTTCCGGCCTGCGCCGACCAACCATTCATTCAAGCGCGCACACACACGAGCTAAGACGTCCGAACTTGCCGCCGGGCATCCCGAGTCCTCCCTCTTTCTTCCGAGACGTGACCGAACAATCAGCAGAGAGGGCTTCTGCCGCCTCCTTCTCCTCCCTCGCAAACCGACAGCGCATTGAAACGCCGCCGCCCGCCTCTCCGAAGAAGAAGGAAGGAAAAAAAGGAGCGATTCGCGCACTGATCCACAGTCGGAACAATCGAAGGCACGCACTCTCATTCCGTGTCCTTTCCCTCGAGTCCGGGACGTGCAAAACTCCCTTTTAAAATGCTCAGGGAAGCGGGCGATGCCCGAGAGCTCTTTCCACCTCGCTCCCACCCTCACCCCCCTCGTACTTTTACAATAGCATTTCGAAAAAATTGGCCCGCTGGAAAAATTGGAAAAAACCGAGAGGGGTTATCCCGGCTCTAGAATCCAATGGCCTCTTCGGGATAGAAATATTTTGGCATGTTAGCACGCAATTCGAGACTGAGGGGTGAGGCAGAGTGATCACTTAACAGTGGTTGCGCTTGGGTTTCAGGCAATCCGATTAGGAATAATTACAAATCGCCACGTTAAGATTTCTTATAAAAGAGTCAATGCGACGTATCCACTCCGGAGGTCGGGTTCGCACCCGCGTCCTTCAGATCATCATGTTCATAGAATAAGCGCCTAATGTTTCCAGATAATCTGAAGACGCTCTCACTGACAGCTCGAAAAATTCCGCTATAATAAAATAGGTGACTTCTGTAAACGCTTAGAGACGATTTTCAAAACTGAATTTACCTAAGCGTTAATCCTGTATTTCCAGGTGATGTAAAAGTGAGTTTTGACGACACCTTCGGTAAGGTAAATGCTTCGCTCCGTTGTTGGAGTTTTTTTCACCGAGTACTTGAATTCTGTATTTATTGCATATCACCCTCCAAGCCGCCGCGAGAGCGTGTGGTAGGGGGTGTTAGTTCACCAGCCATTAATGACATTGATTACGATAGGCAATTAACATCTTTTAGTAATCGGAATGTTCAAATTACCGCACGTGATTTCTACCGTTATAGCCACGAATTGTGCGAGGGATGAAGAATTCCTTATACCTCGAAGCGTGCCGAACTAACAATGCACGTATATCCCTTTCTCAATATATTTATATTTTTAACAAAGCTGGTACTCTTCTATAAATAAGAATGATTTAAAATGATACTTGCTTTACTATTTTTATGACGGTTCCCTTACTTGATGAGATTCAAATTCTTGAAGCCAACTTTGGGTTCGTGCCGAGCAGGAAAAGTTATTTTTGATTATTTAAATGACCACCATCAACTATTAAAACAGGCTTTCATGCTTTTATGTCTTACTTCTCAGAAGCAACTCTGCATGTTTTTCTTCCTCTTGGTTTCCCTAACTGAACGTCAGCGTCACGAGTGACGGCCAACGCTAAAGGTCAACTCTGACGCCCACTACCACCCCTCTGAACATTTTTCAACCCCCGCCTGCACTTTTTCAGTCAATCGAAGACTAGGCCACCCCTTAGCCACGAAAAACAATAGTTTTTGTACGCATTCATAACGAAATAAGAACTTTGGTACTGAAAATTTCCTAATTTTTATTACATTTGCGGGAAACAATATAAATTTTCAAATTTTCGAGCCATAGGATTATATCGGTCGGAAAAAGGCACTTACTCCTTGAAATAGGATGAAGAAAGTGCATCATATGAGCAAGGAAGAAGGAACATCTTACAGATTTTATTACGGAAATTTTATTGCACTAACACTTTTCAACCAACGGCCGAAGTTTTTACAATAAAATACGGCTGTTTGCATTTTTTTCAAAGAATAACCATGAAATGTTAGTTTTTAAATGGCGTTCCTTTCACTTGCAAATTCTCAGCTTTGGTATCATTCTTTTTAATGCCGAATTACTTCCGAATGAGAAGGAATCACTTCTTCATTATGCTTATCGCATATTGTGCGATTGTCTTATAGTATTCATTACAAAGTGATTTATGATTGACCTTGGTACTTTCAATGAAGCTAATGATGGCAGAGTTAACGCATGAACTCTATTTGAAAATCGAAAGTATTTTTTCACCCAATGATGGATAGTGGTGGGAAATTTTACAGAGAAAAATCTACACAGCAATCTTATATATTCTCTATCAGGGGAAAATATGATTCCAAGTTAAATGATTTTTAATTAAACGTTCCTTCGGAAAACAGTTAACTAAAAATTAAATGTTTAATAAACATGCACACACAGCCTACGCAAAACGTAATAAAGGTGGAAATAGTAAAAACAAACTTTTCTGTCATCACGTGGCGTAATTACAGGCAATTACGTTTCAAATTCGTCTCCATTTTCGTCGGATCTTCTTTATCAACCAATTAGTCCTCAAGGTCGGATTGATAGGCGAGGATAGTGCTAACCTGGAACTAAACCTTGAAATTGGTGAGGAATTTAGAGTGCCTATGAGTTCTGTGGTTTCCCAGTAGTATCCAGCACCCAATAAATCAAACAGTTTCAGTTATTGCAGGGGATAGGTACAATCGAGCATCACACGGATTTGAATCCGAGGCCTTACGGTTTGTAACCGAACGTTCTACCCACTAGGTATTACCAAACCAACCGGAGTGCCTTACTTCCCTACATATTAAACAGTTACATAATGTGCTCTTGCAAAATTATATAAATAGAAAAATATAGAATATTTTTTACCCGTATTTGATATTTTAAAATTAAATCATCATATTCCCTAGAGTAGGCAGATTTAGATACGTTATCTTGCCTTTCTTAATTTAAATCTTTGGGTAAAAGCCTGAATCGCAACCTATTAATAATTCTCATCCACATGGTAGACTCTTACCAAGTAGTACGTACTTTATTCCTTTCGCTGTGAAATTCTAGAATATTCGCATTTCGATAATAACTTAAGAAGGTACTTTACCGAAATATTTATTGAAAAAAGAATGATTTCAAAATCTTTTTATAAATTTGGTAAAATGTTTTAGAATACTACTATGATTGGATATAAATAAATCAACAACTAGTGATTCATTTTATGTTTTAGGAAAGTCTCCTTAAACTGAATTTTTAATTCAGTGCCTGACTGTTTCTACTTTCAGTGTTATCTGCTATAATTTTAATTAACTTAACCTATTTCCTGGCTTTACCTAATCCTGGCCTTTAAAATGCTCGGATCCATAAGAACAATATATAGAAATATTTATTACATCTTCATTCATTATGCAAGGCAAATAAAAGAAAGTTTCTTATTTAAAAGAGAGAAAGAAAGTTATTTGGTAAAAAGAAAGAAAGTTAGATGGAATGAGAAATAGTGAAATGCTGTGCTTATAAAACCATACACCAGAGACACCTTTAAGCTAAATGAGGTGCTTTGCCTTCTAAATCAGTTTTTGCCTTGAAATCATTTCTATTCTACACAAATCATATTTTTAAAAAACAATAAGATATAAAAGAATAAAACAGCAAAGCGGTCTTCCAACAGGTGGAAACTGGGCCATGGGAATGGGAATATAATATCAGATGGAATCAAGAATGTTCAGAAGTCATAGTTTTTCTGGTGAGGTGAAAGATTATAATTTCTTCTCGCCTTTCGTGCGATGGACACACTCTGCGTTCTGAGTTTTTTCAAGATCAATGTCTACAATTAGACTTGCGAAAAATTTGTATCCAGTCGAATAAGTCATTAAAACCACCTTTTTATAGCAGCGGTTTACACACATCAAACACAAAAAGTTGGTACCCGTTTTTCTTTGGATTTCCAAGATTTTGCTATTGCGTGTGGGCGTCACAAATAATTACATGAAATCAGTATGTTTAGAAATCATAGGCTGTTCCCAAATTTTAATGCGCCAATCCTGCTTTCTTGGAAAATACTTCCAGCAGATAAAATGCTTCTTCGAATGCATCCGACTTTCCAAGAAGTTCATAGTGAATGACTTCTCTTCGGATTAATACATCGATTAGAATATTTCAATGATCAAGGATCACTTAGATAACTATTATCTACACAATTTCTTTAAGAAAAAATTCAAGGGGTCTTAAAAGATCCGAAATAAGTTCATCTATCAAGCTTTCCGAAATAGATTATACATTTTATTATTTTTAAAATGTATTGCCTTAACAACGCCGAGGGGAATTTTTATCCACTAGAGATAAACAATTGATGAATTTAACTAAGTCCATTTAATATTTTCTCTGAATATATAATTTATGAATGAATTCTCAAACACCTACGAAGCATATTTGAGAAATTGATAAATTTGCAAAGACGTACACACATAAAATCGTAATACGAGAATCATCATCATGATTCACAAGAGATCGTACTAGGGTAATGTCTAGCTAGTACTCGTATTTCACTGTTTATTAATTCATTTTCCAGTAATTTTCGGCTTCAAAAACTCTAAATTCGATATCTGGTACTCAATTGCACATTCGCATCTGCTTTGAAAAGATCACTAAACATAAACATTAATTCGAATAAACATGCACCAAAGGAAACCCAGCTAGGGAAGTTAACAACGACCGGTGCTGACAAAATTAATTAGCATCAAAGGTTTGTTTACAACTTCATGACAAAACTACCAACTCGTACATAGAAACCATTCTGCAATTAGAAGTGGTCTCATATTCGACTGACTTCAATTGGTTTCCAGTTCAATTCACCCATCGGGTGGTATTCACCCGTTAATTCTAACGTCATTTATCTGTCATAAAAATTTACGCGATGCACGATGAAAGTTGCCCACAGTCAATATTCCTTTCTTAAAGAGAAACGGTCTTGCCTTTCCATTTTCATTGCTCCGGATTTAAGTTTCGCAAGCTATTCCTATAGCTTTCAAAGATCCAGATTTATTTCGTTAATCTTCTACCTTCAGCACCAAGTACGTCCTTCATCGTTATAAAAAGAAGGATTTCCTACTCTTCAGATTTGAAAGGAACTCGTTAAAAATGTGCATGATAAGAATATCCCGAACTCGCTAGTTCGTTTCCCAGCTGAAAATAGGAGTCCCCTTTATCTACTTACTGCACTTTTCTTTGACTGTGTTTGACTGTTAGCCAATCTTTCTAACACAATTGTACGCAAGAGCTTTGGAAAGGTTTATCAGAGGAGATACATATTTTCCAGTTTCTTTCGGTCGAATGCCAGAAAAGTTTTCTTTTATTTGACGTAAAATGCTGGATCCTCTTTTTTAATTGACTGCTATTCATCATACATAAATTTTGTCGATTTCGATTTATTTTTACTTTATTATTTCTATGAGTATTAATGCATCATCAGTAGGTATTAACAATGTAAAAATTACCTAGTTCTCAAATGTATTCTCCTAGATACACGATAAAGTAATTATCTTTCGGTAGGCAACTTTAAATTGGGTTTCTGGCATTACTCGATATTTTTTTTAATGGAGGGTCAGTAAGATTGCGAGGCAATAGCGAGAAAAAATCGACGAGGCCGCGCATAAGCATCGTCCTTCCGCGGCCGAGGTTTGGCTTAGGCATTTGAAGGATTACGCGAAGGAAAAAAGAAATCAGTTTATGCGGAAAAAATGGAGTTGGTTTTAAGGCGTTTTAGGTGGTGGGACACAACAAGTCGATCCACTCAATTTCGGCAAATCAAGCAAACACCAGTCAAAAACCGAAATGGAATGACGATCGATACGGAATAAATTACTCGTCTCTATGAATCATCCCTTTGTAAAAGCTTCCCCCGCTTGAACTTAACTGCGAGAATAAATGTACTTGGGTAATTTCATCCTCCGTAAATTCACCAGCGTTGGCAAGTTGATACTACCGTCAATCTATTGCGGGTTGGGGATAGAACAATTTCAGAGGCTCACTAACGAAGAAGACGATTTGTGTAAACACAAAAAAAAGATAAGACTAGAGAAAACTGAATCTCTTTAAAACTCTTCACAGCGGTGAGCCAAGATTATTCTGATGAGGCAATGGTGGAAGGAGACGAACCAGATTTACGGCAGTTTGCGGGATAGTTACGAGGTCTACAAATCATCATCATCACTCTGAGATCTCTTTCTCTCTGTAACCGGCAATTGTTATACGGACTTAGATCATATGGAATTTAATTCTTTACATTTCAAAAAGGTATTCTGAAAATTAGTTGGAACGAGCCTGAGGGTGAAACCGATTTTCAAGGGGAAAATTGATCTTAAATTTGTTTTGTAAATCGCAATAACTGCAGCTCACTTCATAAACGATGATTGCGTCTAACACGCACTCAACTTACAAATAAGGTTTAGTCATCTGTGACTATCAAGAATGCAGTCTTTTTACCAGTACCAGAATGAAGACAGCCATTTCACAAATTTTAGAATGATATTCTATAACATCACTTCCGCAAATGAACGAACAAGAACCTTTGTCCCTACCTATCAAACCACCGAAAATTAGGCCACAGTGCGCGCTACTTCAAATCTGTGTGATGTTCCGGAATACTGCTTTTACTGCGGAGTTTTTTACCCGCATCTGTGGCACCTGAGTCCCCGTATTGCCATAGCCAGGGGCATTCGAGTTCTTTCGACAAAGAAACAAGAGTGCCTTCGAAGATTTACGATAAGCCAAAATCCACAGACTTTCGCTTCCGACGCCAAGGTCAAAATTCCGACAAGATGGGAGAAGGAAGCAGGTTGGACGTAACCACAGTTCCTCAACCTACGGTGGTATTTTTGCGCTCACAAAAAATTCTAAAACGAATGCACTCAGACAAGGTCTTGTCTCACAGATTTATAGTCGCGGGCATAAAATATATAGTACTTATACCTTCATGCTTTAGAGATTCTCTTCCATTCGGGGACAAAATTTCTTGCTGTAAATCACAATGACCTGCACCAAATGACAATGTCAGGTATTTACGAGGGCAATAGCTGTACTTCAAGCTTTAGTGAGGAAAAGGTTCCAGAATTATTGCTTGGCGTTGCCAAGGTGAAAGTAAAAATTTAATTTAAAAACGGGTGGGTTATGGGTATTTCTACAACAGATGCCATAGTGCAATGCAAGCGTATTGCCATGCCAAGTCACAACACTTAGGACCAGAGGTCCTCGAGTTTTCCGCATAACGCATCATTTACTCCCTAACAGATAGACACAAGAAAAATTAAAATTCTTTTATAATGATTTAAGAGCTTTCATTTTGGACCGTTTTCCCTACCTTGGAAGTCACTGTAGTCCAATATCCATAAGGCATCAATAGTTTCTATTTAGGCCCCATATAGCTTTACGAAAGATTTTTAATAATGAAAATCGCAGGAATAAGAATCTTTTTCGCTTTAAGTTATACCAGAATTCAGTAGGCGCCTAATTTTCACGAATGCTATGAAAAAACAAATAAATAAATTTATAAATATTCTTTTTTCTGATATAGCAAATTCACCATGTGCATAAACATGCGGATTCGTGGGTATTGACGGCTTGGGATCGTTGAAATTGAGTTTCATAAGTGCAAAACTTAGCACCGTTTTTTCTGCAATAAAGAAAAAATACATGAAATGTTAGAGTGTCCATTAGTTTTAACCAATAATAACGAATGCCAGAAAAGTTTATAAAATTCTAACCTAGGATAGGTATATGGGAACGATAAAAGAGAGAAAGGTAAGAGAATCGTAAAAGGAAGCAACACAAGCTACATCAGAAGCAATACGAAATGAATTAGGATGTCATTTATTAAAGGGGATGATTAGGGAAAGAAAGGAAAAATCAATTTATTTTACAAAAAAAACGTATTAATCCGCTGATCCCAGTCAAACGGCTCATGCGGTAAACTAGGATGTTTTTTTCCCATCTGTAGGAAGAATGCTTTATTTTACTATTTATCTCAAAAGGATTCCCACCAGCTACATGATTTAGGAGTGGTATTATCTGCTGTAAATTAAAAGTAGTGTTAGAAATAAAAGAAATGAAGGCAACCAAATTCCTTCGGTGAATAATTCATTCAGAGTAAAGGCACATGACGCTTACTCATGAATATGGTTAACAAAATGGCGAAGTATAGCAAAATCTAATTACCTACTATAAATAGAGTGAAGAGTTTCCAAATAAGCAACCTCTTCCATTTTTTAATGATGAGTTTTGAAAATGATCTTGGGTTGGAATACGTAAACCTAGTGGTACACACTCAGTTTTTTTTTCCACGCCGAGAGCGATCTCGCATTTACTACAGGCCTAAAACGTACACGGCTGCCCACCCGTGATTATAATTAAAAAGATAGCACTCCCAGTGAATGCATATTGCGTACACTTAATGCCAATTCACCCGGTGAAAGAGATGAGGTCTGGACACGTCGGAAACAAAACGGCCGTCGAGTAAACTATTTTCGGTCGTTCGAACGGGTTTCTCCCTCTAAAATAGGAGTCCGCACGATGGCGTTCGGGATCGAATTAAAAATCGCATGTCCACCGCTATGGACATGGGTGCGTGGGTTTCCGGAATATTTCGAAAAATTTAAAGGAGGCTTCCAGTTGGCTTTTAAAAAGAGAGCAAGGCAGTCGCCAACCGTCTCCGGGGGGACCCTGGCGCGTGGGCCGCACTGGGCGTGGCACGAAATGCCGATCGAAAAAAAGGAGCTTGGCCGATCCAAGGGTCGTGTCGTGGGGACGTCGTGGGAAGGGGCTGTGGAAAACGGTGTGCTCGCTTCTCTCGAAATGGGCGGGTGGCCATGGAGGATACGACGACGACGCGAAACAGACCTCAGTCCTTCGGGGACAAAAAGGTCGAAGCTGAAATGAAAATAGGTTGGCATAGGTAGATAGAATACAGATACAACACAATCTACTAGATTTCATACCAAAATATGTTTTTCATCGAATTAATTTTTCGCTGGCTGCCGACGTTGTGGTTCTAGGGCCGAATAAACATTTTAAGGTAGACAATTTGAATTTTTTCACGCAACGTATAACATACTAACCCCGAAATATATAAAATTACATAATATTTTTTTGCATTTCTTTACATTATAACTGAAAATGAGATTCCTATGTTTCGTATTTATAATGGCAGATGAGTGAATGACTGAAAAAAACCAATACTCTATTACATAATCATCATGTCTCTATTTACTGTG
>LYUA01000116.1:1100158-1114998 GCA_002093875.1 Calopteryx splendens
TTCGTGAAATCCACAAAGTTTCAATTTCATTCGCAGCAATGAGATTTCACTAAGTTGAGCCGAAAACCATGAATTATGTATACCTATAATCGTGAACGTAAGTTATGTAAGTAATAATGTGCTTGTTTTGTAAGCGAATTTTGTGGTACTTTTTAAAATCAAGAATCTCCTGTCACCATAGCGGAAGAATTTCTTGGTCGTTAGCGCTTATAAAACGACTCGGAAAAGTTGAAACCTAGGTCGGTCGCTAAATAATTTGTGAAATTATGATTGTGAACTACGCTACACAAAAAATATTTTTCATAAGTTGCTAGAAATTTGAACAAGGTATTAACACATGTTAAGTGTATAAGTACGGAATGTTGTTCATACAAGTGCCGGTATCCATTGCTGCAACAAAACGGTCCTGTTTAATCAAAATTTAAAGTTCCCTAACACCTTTAACAGGTAAAATTCAACCTTAAGTCCACGTTTTTTGAACTAATAAACGATACGGAATTTATAAGTATACGTTTTACTGAATTTTACGGCAATTGAATTATTATAGGTTTCTTCCTCCGTGCTGCAACTAGGATAGGAAATATAGTTGAGTCAGTTTCTTCGCTAGCTTGGTCCCTCGAAATTAATTGGGCATTAAGATCCACACATCGCAAAATTTTAAAAAGTAAATGCTGTTTTTGGCTTCAGATAATATAAAAAAGGTGCTGAGCCTCACTGGACCCACAATTATTTAGGAAACGCAGAGAAAGGATCTAAGACTAACTTTTGTCGACTGCAGGGAAAGAAAAAATAATTGCCCAATTCAAATAACAAGTATTTTGAAGTTAAAATTGGTGCCAAGAACTTAGTTTGTGTTTTGCTAACGTAGATGATAATTTCTATTCGAGATTTGAGCGAAAATACCTGGCTATAATTTAAGAACAAATTTAAAAAAGCAAGGTAGAGATATAAATGAAACATATTTCCAACATACTTCAATTCATCGAATTGAAAATATGCACTTAGACTCGGAGAGATAATAATGGATTTCTCTCACGTTTCGTTCGTGCAATGTAAGCAATGGTCAGAATTGGGAAATTGTCTACCATCAAACATTAATTGTTGTCGGTGAAACCGCACCTCAAGTGAATAAAAAAATTAATGGATTGCCAAATTTCTTGCGCAAAATCTTGAACCAATGAAGTCGCCCCGGTAATCCGTGCCCACTTGCACTCGTTGAAACCGGCGCCGCCTTGCAATCTGCGTCAGACTGCACTCTTGAGTCGCGATTGCAACCGGTCACGTACCCACCCACTGTCGACTTTCCCCGCTAGCTTTTTGCGCGGAGGAGGAACTTGCTATCGCTCCGCGCGGCTCTCAAATGCTCTCGGAGTCGGAAAAAAAAATAGAAATGGAAAATCAAAACACACACACACGAGCACGACTTGGTAGAGGAAGGGAAGATTGAGGACGTTTTCAAAAGTGTCGGGGATCTTATGTGTCGGGAGGGCTGCGGAGATAAAAACGAAACGAAAACTCTCGGCGTGACGGCGAAATTTATGCACGCGAAACGGCAAGGGAGGGAGCGTGCGTGCGCCAGCGTCCGTGGTGCGTCCGCCCACCGCATAAGCGCAAGGTCAGAGGATCCTTGGTCGAATTCGTCCCACGCCGGGAAGAAAGGACGAGGAGGGCGACGCGCTAATCATCTTCCTCGGTGGAGGGCGACCTTGGGGGTTCCCAGATACATATGGGAAGGAAGGGGCCTGGGAGGGAAGAAAAAGGAGGGGTTGACGATAAGGCGTCCCCACCCCTAAGAGTGACTCTTCCCATCATCAAACACTAAGCTATCCCACCTTTTTTTTTCGAGGGGACGGTGCAGGTCGCGTTAAAAAGTGCGTCGCTGCCATGCAAAAATCATAGCGGTGCCCGAGATAAATTACCCATTGCAGGAAGGCCGACTCACCTTCACGCCAACTCTTTGTCCCAGGGAACGGTTTTCAGAACAGGCGTTTATCCCCTTGGCGCCGCTCTGAAACCTGGTGCGTCACGTTAGGTGACGTCGACACGCCAACGCAGCCACTCTCGTTCTCTAATGCTTGCGATACGTACTTTAAGAGTTTTTTTTTGCCCCCCCAATTTCCTCTTCTTTTATACTAAGTTCTTTTATTCATCATTTTCTTCAAACCACAGCCTGATATCTGCCACCTTTCATTCTTCCTTGCTCCACGACAATTCCTTTTATCCCATGACAGCTGCCCTACCTCAAATCTTTCTTGATCTTTTTCTTTATGAATCTGCCCCTTGATTTTCCTTTGGCAGGCTCTCATCCATTTTTAACTTCCATTTCATCCTTAACGAATGTATTGTCTATCGTTTGTCCAATCCGGCTAGACGTCTTCTTTTACATGCCGTGTTCTATAGACCATCTCCTCGTCCACAGCATGCATACAGCCTCATTCATCAGCTCGTCTTTCCGATACATTTCCATCAATCGCTCCAATCATCACATTTAGAAACTGTAAATTCTTCTTTGATTCTCTTTCTCAATGGCCCTCCTTTAGTAGGATCTCCTCCATTTTTTCCTTCCATTGCATTCATAACGAAAGAAATTTTGCCACGTGTTCAAATGCAAAAGAGTATAATCTTTTTCCTCACCTCTATGACAGTAATCACCATGGTGAACGCAAGAACGATAGGAGCGAAAATTAGAGATAAAGAATTGAATTAAAACAAACTAAGAAAACCGTTCAGTTGAAAAAACAAAAATGGTTAAGTCCATATTTACCACCCGCAGGATGGAAAAAAAAATTAAAATAATGCTATGATTGATAACAACAGGGTTTCATCAGAAAATTAATAAAACAATGCAAAAAATATTTTTCGCCCAGGGGACCTGAAGCGAGGAAATTTGTCATGGCAACCCAGAACGCTACCAAAGCGCCAAATAGCTACGGTGGCCAAAATGCCACTCCTGATTATTTCCTATACAGAAAAGCGTTTTTCTCGAAAGCTATTAGTCGCCCACGCCCTAACGTGTGCATTTCTCTGATCTAGGAATTAAAGACAAGAGGAATGCCAAATCTCAACCAAATCCGTCATCCATCGACCTTGTCCTCCCCTTGTCAGCCCTTCTCTTTCTTCATTCTCATCCCAGCTCATTAACTGATGTTTCTCGTAATTCACTCCACGTCTTAGCCTGTAGTTTTTCCCATGGACGATAGTTCCTTCCGTTACGAACACAGGGTGGCCAGCGAGATCCAATCACAAATTTACACGATATACCTAGGTTTAATAAAAATTCCCCGACTTATTAAAACCGAGGTTAGCGATGCAGCGCTTTTGGGAGCTATGGCGTTGTGCACGAGTATATTGCCCACTCAAAAGTGAAATGGCCATGAAAAGTTTTCGGAATAAAAAAAGACATGCAGGATGGGAAAATGGGGCACCCTTAAAATAATAACCACTCTTTTTATACGATCTCTCTCGATTTAGAAACATATTAAATGAAATTATATCCACATGGGTAAGATTGAACATTCCGAAGAGATACTTAAGGTGATATGCTTAACTGATTCGCCCTTCACCTCAAGGGAAATATGAAATTCCGCCAGTTAAGAGAAAAGGTTGCTGACTCCCGCAATTACATAGTAGAAAATAGTTAATAGACAGCGAACGGTACTTGAAGCTCCATTTTAAATATTTATCTTGAAACAAGGACTGTTACTATGAAACTAATCTTATCATCAAGGAAACAAATCTATCAAGAGATATCAAGGTTTCAATGGCCAATACTAATATAGATGACGCTTTACAGTTAAGGTTTCATAACCAATGAAAAGTTTTAATAAAAAATTACAAGACGAAGTTTCCACCTCCATTTTTCATACTGAAAATCAAGAATAAGTTCACACTAAGCAAACGCACACTTCAGCAATGAGGAATGTCTTTTTACTGAGGTACCTACCTTACTTACACTACGTTGAGCTCACGTGGATAGTTAAAACTCTTCCACCAATGTTGCTCAAAACATATATTGAAGCACGAGAAAATAAATTTTAATGCTCTTAGATATTATATTACTGGGAAAATTCAATTCTCAAAGACGTTGCAAACAAGGACGTAGAGGACAAATCAATCGTGAAGAGTGTGGCAGTGAATGGATCACTGCATATACAGACTAGAGAAGGATTCCATGGTTTTTGAAACATGATATTGGAAGTGGATTCTTAAGAACAATTGAAGTGATAAAGTGATAAATGTGGGTGTACACAAAAGATTGGAAGAAGAAAGGACAATTTGGACCAATCAATATATGGAGACGAATGACAAGATGGATTAGGAAATTACATCTTAACTTTGGATTAGTTATAAACATGGCAGAAGGAAAACATAATGGATTTTTAAACGAGTAAGACTAACACGTAGTCTAAGGAAAGGGGAATATGAGAAGGAAAAGCTATTAGCAGATTAAGTAATTGGCATAAGGTTGAGACGAATAGAGTGTTACAGTCAATCTTAATATTTAAAAAGAGTGGGATATTCCAAAAAATTACGTCGGCACAAAAATCGTATTTACTGTATTCATTTTCGTACTGGAATAATTTACGCAACCCATATTTTTATCGTGGACTTAAGAAAGAAAGATTCCTTGTCTCGTAATTACGCAACCCTATTGGCGCGGAGAAAAATCGTGTTCGTCACAGAGAATGGCTGATTGGACAATACTATACCTAATCCCGAGAAGATGGATTCTTCCTTTTAGGGTACCTTTTCCATGTTATACAAAAAAAGACCATTTACGTGAGGGAGAAAGATACTGACAAGGTTTCTAGAGCGAGCAATTTCCATTCCCCATTGGAAATCACCGCGCTGGTGAAATAAAACTATTATGAAATGAAAGCAAATTACTGTTTTTCTGCTACGTTTACTTCAAATTTTACGTCGCAATGGAAAAAAAACTGGGTTTCAATTACATGACGACATCATTGGTTATATACGTCCCTTGTTTGGAACTTTCTGACATTAATCCATTTCGCTCGAAAGATTCTGGGATTCCAAACCTGACCGTTAACAAGAATCTTTCAGAAATTTTAAACTGCTTTCAAAGGTAATTTATCCATTGTTTAACTATACTTTCGCAGAAAGGAAGAAACTCTCGCTCTTCGTTCATCATGTGGCCCTGTAGAATTTAATAATATGAAAATGCACTAACTTCGATGTTTTCTAATAGAATTATCTCTATACAAACTAGGGCGTTCCAAAGCCATGACCTTCAATTATCCGAAGCATAACCCAATAAAAGCCTTCTATGATAAAAACTTACTACTTGAGGTCCTGGACCGCCGCACTTTAACTCTTTCGGGGACTTAAGCCGATTTTCTCATCAAATTGGTCGTCATTTTTTCGATGTTTCCCATAGGAAAAACTTATATCAAGACAATTCCGTGACATTCCATGAAAATATTCCCAGGTTTTTCCCTGTAGCGGCAAATTCCCTGACTTTTCTGATTGCTGACCACCCTGGGGCATCACTAGTAAGTCCCAGGATGCGACCAACGAATTAGATGTCCCTCATCGCCCATTCTTCGAAGTATTTTGTTTGTAACTCCATCACTTTCCATCGCTTCTAACGATGGCGAACCACAGCAAGCTTCATCCTTTCTTCCGTGTCTTTTACAACTCCTTTTACATTAATCGCCTTCCTCACGGGAACATCAAAGGTGAAAAGCTATAATGAGCATCCGTGCGTAGCTCGTAACACGTATTTTTTTTTTCAATTCTAGCTATTGCTCAACCTTCGCCACTTTTAATCACCGCCGTCTGTGCTCTTTTATCTGATTCACTTTTTGAAATATTTTTCTTCTACCACTTTTCATATTCCAGACACATGATATCTGCAATCTCCAGGTATCACTACTCTTAGTCACGTGCCTCTCATTTGCCACTAATGTTTCAGGTCGCACAATCTCCCTCTAACTTGGATATCCTTCCTACAATTCTAATTTCTATTATTTACCCTTAATCAATCCTTCCCTGATTTTTTTGTCTTCCAACATTTTGGTATCCCATCGATAATCATACCTCACTCTCTTAATCTTTTTCACAGTATATGTATTTGTTTGCAAAGCATATTGTGGTTTCTATTGATGTTGGCACAGACTTTATTATTCTATTGGTGCAATCGATGTATTTTCTTTCTCTGATAATCAGTATTATACACATTCTTATTCCGTCAACCACCATTTTCCGTTAAAATTTCCCTGTTCATGTTCCTCGAACAGGGGATTTGCTATTACCATTTCGTCTACCATTTTCCTCTTTGGTATTTCTCTTCCATACCTCAGAACTCAAACCTAAATTTGGTTCTGATAGATGAGGATAGAGCTCACCTCGTACTAATCCAAATGGAGTAGGTATGTTATTCATGCGTTCAACGTTTACCTTGAACCAAGACCAGCTTCGTTTCCCTGTGCAAGCTGCGATTGTCCACGAAGTAACAGAAATTGCACCGCAAGGATATACCTAAGGCATCATCCTTAAAGCAGTCATAATTTTCCTTTTAAAAACTTAAAACATTTCCTGCAGTTACTCATGCACTTTTTCGATTTATTTTCTTTCGCGGATCGGTTCGGGATTGGCTTGTAGTGCCTCATGATGACTACAATGATCTGAATGGGTCTCCTTTGGGCATGATAATAGTATCCTCTCGTCACCCAACCTATACTCCTATTCTCCTAGCACGGTAGTCAAAACCCTTTCACAGATACGGTTCTCCGCTGTGGTTGGACTCCCAAAGAATCGCACAGCATGAAAGAGGCTCAATTGGGATTTTTTGGTTCTTCGAAGGTTGAGGTTACGTTACAGTGCAAATTCAAAGCAGAAAAATTCTTCTCGATTATTTTTTCTACGATTATCTTTCTGTCAACTCCAAAAAATGGGCATCACTAGTAGTTGTGAAGAGGGGCGTGGTAATACGGTGATAAGAGCCCTGAACTGCTGACCGGAGGGCCGAGGTTCGATTCCCGGTGGCTTTTGGGACCCTCGGCTTTACCCCAAGGTTCGTAGACATAAGGTTAGCTCAGACACCATTGCGCATGCGCCAGCTGTTCTGCTGTGACGTCAACTAGATCTCAATAAATTAGTGGAAAATTGTAATTATTTGATCATTCAATTGGTATTACTCTTATACTTGTACCCCATAGATTATGCTCCTACCCATTTAATTTCGCTAATCTTTGGAATATTCAACCAACAGTTAACACAATGGAGGTCTAATTTAGACCTCTTAGTCCATGTGGCTCCGTCTAGGAGCAATTTGTACTCTCTAACACTGTACTCAATTCCAATCCCCCTACACATCAGGTTATAACACCCAAGGCCTTGTCACCTGATCCCTTGCCAACCATGATCCGCACTCAACACGGTTATTACACCCAACTTCCAAGGTTTGATGACTAATTACTACGTCATTTCATGCCAATCCTGCAATATCAATCACTTTCCTGGTAATAAACAGCGGTTTTGTAAGCAGCCTATGTACCCTTGATCAGCGAAAAACTTACTTCTGGACTTTTGCATTTAGCTTGAACATGAATATTTAGAGAACCTCACGACCGTTATTGCTAGCGCTGTGGGCTTCAGCAGAAATTACGAAACCTACAGTATCCACAATGAAGTGGCGTCTAACACACTAAATTTTCTTTCCAGCATCACATCTTCTGAATCCCCTTGTCGAGTAGTTTTCACTGATTTACTGTCAATTATGTCAATTTCTACTGATAGTTTCATTTATAACAAACATTTTCTCTATTTTTTTCACTATAAAATGAATTTATTCTCATATTTCACTTGTTTTTCAAACACGAGAGACAACTATACACCGTCTTCCATGCTGGAAAATGCTTAGGTAGTTTTCTCCATCGGCAGCCTTTTCTCATCAAACAATAGAAGGCGGTGTATATGATATTATTTCACGCGACCTGTCGTTGGAGCTGGTTGTCACACTATACGCTCGTCTGTGTACATGTAACTCGGGAGGACCTTTCCCACGAATTCCTAAGGTCTAATTCCTTAGGAACAAATGCACTTACGCAAAATTTTGCGGTACGAAATTTCGCCTCACTGTCCTTATGTGGATTTACATTCCGAACTTCACCTTAAAAACATTTATTCCCTAGTATTTTCAGAGAAATAATAAAAACAACTGCTATTTACTCAGTGGCCATCACCAACTGAGATTTAATTTTGAAAAAGGTAAATGGTAATTAGAAACCTCGGAAAAATTAAATTTCAAGGTCCACAGTTTTAAGCTCTCAGATGGACTCATTCAAAATAAAAATCACCCTAGTATATCTTATGTTTGCCGAAGCGAAATATAATATATCGCTTAGAAATTTCAACATTTTTATCGTGCTTGAATATGTCTCAATGAGTCGAAGATTGTCGTCATTGAAGCGTTTAAGAAGCTGAGGACTACTATTTTATCCTGCTGATAAGATAAATACATTCTGGAAAATCGTTATTGTTGTACTGGGATGTGCCAATGAGAATAGGCGATTAATGTCCACCGAAAGCGTATTTTAAACACGCTTGCGAGCTCATGATTCAATTTCCCTCCACGACAGTTCGCCTTTCTGCCGATAGATGGCAGGGAAGGACGGACGTCCTTGTAACGGCCTTAGAAGGTCCGCGATGTGCGCAAGGCGATTTCTTCTTCCACGAGTATTTGGCGGTCTCGCGACCAGGCTAACACGCTCGAGCAGGAGGTCGACTCGCGAGGTTACCGTCCGGGAGACCACATGGTCGCGGAGACGAGACGTGGGCCTTCGCCCCCGCGCAACAGATTGAACGGGGGATGGGAAAGGGGCGGGGCCTATAGGCTACGCCCACGGAAGGCGGAGCCTCTTCTCCCTCGAGCGCTTGGTTCTCCCATACCCATGGTAGAGCTAGAAGGAGCCGTGGAAGAGCGTTTCTTCGCTAGGAGGCCTAAAAGGCGAACAAACCTCTCCGCCTCCCGTGCTCGCCTGGTATGGAAGCCTTTTATCTGACGGTTAAAAACGTTCCCCCGCTTATCGCTCGGCATCTCGCGCTCTATTTATCCATTGGCGGCCAACAACACGGACACCTTGGCAGTTCGCATCGACAATCGATCGACCCTCTGCTTCCAGGATGAGAGCGAAGGCAAGAAGAGATCGACAGCATGGTTTGATATCCTGGGAATAATTTTGTCAGTTGGACAACTCTACGAGAGATGGCAGTGTGTGGACGATTTGGATTTCTAAGCGGGAAAATTAAGAGAAGGGAATGCATCGTTCCATTAAAAAGTACTGAACATCAAAATTAAATATCATCGAACAAAGAGGGATGATGGACTACATTTTATATCCTTGACAACGATGAAAATATTTTTGTGCGATACCAGGTTTCAATTGTCAATACCGTTTGTTCATTTGGAACAGATTGCACTACTATTACACGACATCATTTATAAATTTGAAGGTTCTAAGAGCTTGAATTGATAGCTCGGTGCGTGAACTAGCGCAGACAGATATACAGTAATGGAGACATTTAGTAAATCGCAATGCTGCCCGCTCAGAGCAAGATTTCCATTTTCATAAGAACATCATGAAAATAACAGTGTTTAAATGCGAAGAAGGGTTATTAAATTTGTGTAGTTTTCGGAGTGTCTTTCTAATAAGGTGATGGTAGTTCTCAATACTTACAAAAAAAATCATGAACGCTGTTCTTATCCGGGCCATATGAAATCTGCCCGATGGGGATCATGATTCTTTTTTGAGCCGGAAATACTTTTGGCCCCAATTTTTTCACTTTCTGCTATTCATTTCCATAAGGGATCATTGACAACAATTACTCCATTTTATATTTGTACCTACTATTTAGTCGCCATTCCGGTCGGAAATTAAGTTACTAATCGGTAAATATTTCATATGAAGTGGCCATTACATTTAATTAAATGCCTTTTAAAATCCTTAAATTAATAAAGTCATATAGGTTGGTGCGTTACCTTCAATTAGCATGTCCACGATATAAATCCAGAGTTAGTACTGGCATAATCATAAGCAGTATCTTTCAGCAGTCATCCAAGTCAAAATGCATAAAATTGGTGTTTTTCGTGTCTTAATCTCTTATTTTATCGCATTTAACGTCAAATACTTTAAAACCACCAAATACGTACTCAGAAAATAGTTTAAGAAACACGTATTCCTTCGATTCAATTCTTCCCAAGGGTAATTCTTAGCTGTGGTTATTGAATGAAGGGTAACATTTTAACAAGCATTTGAAACTCACTCCGCTTGTATTTCAACAAACACTTCCGTTGCCGTGAGCGCGATGATCAAGGGATACCGGAGGCAGTTCTTCGGCAGAGCGCAGGAGGAGGGGAGGGATAGTCGGTCAAATCCCCGTTGGAGCGCACAATATTTGCACCACTTTTCCCTACTCGGCCCATAACATAATTCATAACCCAGAGGGAGGAGGTAGCAGGGGCTCATGAGGCGGAAAGAGTGCCTGGGTGGCGGAAGGCCGAGAGCTCTCTCCTGTCGCCTGCTTCGAGAGCCCCTGCGGCATGGAGCCGCCACAGGTCGGTCTCGGGAGACCGAGAGAGGAGAGGTCGCATGGGGGGCGGAGCCAAGGCGGTCTTCAGGCGACGCCACGCCCACCCGCCCCATTGGCATTATTCATTCTCCATCGCTTGCTAACACCATGGATGATGGACCCTTTCTTCGCTCGAGAGGAAAGTGGCCGCTGAAGCCTTTGATGAAACCAAGGTATGATGAATCTGCATAAATATAGGCAATGCGAGTAATGTTAAAAATTTCCGGATGAGGGAATGAAGAAGAACTATTCTCGCGCAAGGCTGGGTAATATTTCCACGATAATAACTTTTAATCGCATAAAATGCTATTGCAGCGCGATTACTTGTAGTTGTGGAACACAACGGTCCCAATCATTTAGCCCTATAGGTATCTATCACTTAGCCACAAAAGTAACCAAAGAGAGAGGTGACCCTATGAGGTCGTCCACATCACACTTCCCATAGTAGGTATTAGAATTTAATGCCATGTCCTAGTAATTAAGGCGACGATCAACAATTTCTCTCGAATTCCCAACAACGTTCGATTACTTTCTATAAGCTACGGAATACATGCACACCGAAAAGTAGGGCAATGGAAGATAGTAATCAATGAATGAAAGGGGAAACCATGGAAAAATACGTACCTATTAGGGGAAAGTAAAATAAGTCTATACCAGAAACAATGAAATGAGACTAGGGGAAACAAAAAAAGTTATGTTAACTTAATGGATACTAGCAGTAGCAGAGGATGATTACTGGATGAGGCGATAAACGGATAAGATAATATCGACCTATCCTACCTAAGTAATCCGATAAAATAATAACATACATACACACTGAAGATAGTATTCTAACCTGAGATATCGTACGCATGATTGATTAAATATAGGGGAAAGCTTAAGTATCTACTTGCATTGATATTGCACAAGACAAAAATTGAATGCCAAAATTTTTCCCCACAAGGAATCTTGACAACAATAATCGAACGGCAACATTAAAAGATTACCTGAGCGCCATTGGTTAAACACAGGAAAACGACAAGTAGTTCAGGTGGTACAGTAAGTACTTGTGTTGTCAGAATCGCTGTCTCGAGAAGTAGAAAATCCGAATAAAAGCAAGACATGGTCAACTCTAACGAAAGAGCGCCGTCTCCTGCGCCAAAGTATGGAGCATCGACAGCCAATCCTTCAAGAGCAGGACGCATAAATAATCATTATTATTGATTGTAATCTACCGGTTAAGGTATCCATCCAACATGCATAATCTTTCCTCCCTCTCTCTCGCTTACCCAACATTCTACGCTTCTATTACATGCAAACATAATAGAAACACATTATATATGACTTAAAAATGTTGCTCTCCATATTTAATAAATACGAAGGCTTCATAGATAAAATTTGCTGGATAACTTATCAAAATCTGGTATTTAATAACGTACTATTGTTTATAGGAACGGTTATAATGCTAAAACGCTTTGACGAGAACATCAATGTTCACACTGTCAAGAACGCTGCGATATTATTCTTATCACACCCTATGTATCCACGTGCGTAATTTTATGCGTTCCTTGTATGAAATCAGGCAAGAAAATTTCATTTGTGGAATTGAGCAAATACAACTCATCCCGATTCGTTAGAAATTGATATTATAAAATGTAACTTGTTCGTAAATCACTAAAGACAAGACACCATACCACCACTTGCCATTCGAACAACAAATATATAAACGGATAAATAAAAGGCAAAGGCAATTAAAAATTTTTGAGGGAATTAATTTTGAATTTTGATTTTTCTTTCTTATTGCGTACAATAGGCAATCGTTATATTCAGAAAGTTCCTAGTCCACAACCAATTAAACCCTATTTTTCCATTAGCTTGCTTGTACTTAACAATTAATGACTAGAGTTCACGACATTAGGATTTCCGCAATTTTGAACTCTCCTTCATGAGGTGACCCATCAAATAAATTATACTTGATTTTCGTAATTCGCCAATAACGGTGAACACCAAGTTTTCATTGACTCGTTCTCAGACAGGGCATGAATAAATCAAATTAACTCACCGTTATCAGCGGTGCGGGGTAGTTCCTCAGCAAAGATGGAAATCGGGTGCTGATCGACGAGTTCCGGATTCAAAACCTCAGCCTTTATCAAAAGGAAAGCAGTCCTCATTCCTCTTCTGAGGATAAGATGTACCAACGCCCCGCAGCATTGCCAACACAATGGCGTGGTTTCACCTATCAAATCAACCTACGAGTTGATAAAATTGGTGAGCTGCAGGGTTACCTGAAACACGAAAAAATGTTGGTGCACTCCTTCATTACGAAACTTAAAAATAACCATATAAGCAATGCATTATTTAAGTAATTGTGTTTAAGCAATTTAATCGACTCCGTCAGTAACACACGAAATACAAATTAAGTACGAGTGCTCGTATTATTTAAGTAACTTGCAAAAAAAGATTACAAATTTATTCCTAAAATCCAATGAAAATGATGGGGAAACAATTTCACTGTCAAAACCTTGGAGGCGTTTGATATCAATACTTGATATGAATATTTGAGAAAAATGCATATCGACTAAACCACATCATAAGAACTGGGTCGCTGAAGCCGTGTAAAGGAAAAACTTTTTTTTTCAAATTTCACCACTGCTTATGGGTAATATAGGTTGGGCTCTCGCCGTAATAGAAATTTCTAATGTGTGGACTGTCAAATTACATTTGGGTAAAAGTACGTTTTCGATAAACGGAGAGCCGTTAAAACGATTCACATGGAGGCAAATAAGGCAATTTTGTTTCATGTGTCACTTATTCGAGACGTGTTTTAATCCCAGGAGAATTTCTTGGGTAGATGAGTCCAACCGAAAATCACCATAGTTGGTAATCTAGAGGGTTTTCCAAAATACCACGTGGAGAATTGAAAGTGAGGAGAAGGATCGTGATCGTTGTTACTTTTTACTGTTTAGTGTTACCAAAGTAACACATTATGAAATGCATGTGAAATTCTCTACGGTTTGAAAGGTTCGTCGGCTGCGATTACGACTTTTAAGTTCCAATAATTTCATGTTTACATGGCTGTATGGCTTATATTTCAACTTATAGTCCCACTTGTTTCATGGTTTTTGTCTGCAGGAAGAGACAATTTAATTCTTCAATTCCCTTACTTCACGACTCCGTATTTACCTAGGTCCTTTACGATCTCCATTGCCTACTTGACAAAATTAAACCCATTTGTAAGTTTCAAATAAGAAATTAATCTACAGCTAATTTCATCAGTTATTTTTTATGGGAGATTAAGCTCCCAAGGTTGTAACAAAAGCAAAGTCTAGCAATGGGAAATAAGATCCGGTGGCCGTAAATGTTTTGACTACCGTTTCTAAGTGAATCGCATTTATAGGTGCTATCACTCATTACTACGAGGCGAATGACGGGGGAAAATATATCCCAAGCGAGGGATCAACTCATGTAGAAAACAATCACATGAGATATTTACTCAAGGAACGCACACACCTGTGGTTGATTAGAAGAAACTTACCTAATTCCACGCCAATGACAACCACAGGCCACAGTCACTCCACGTTTTTGGTGGTACCTCAACGAACACGCAACTACCTGTGGGGAACAACCTATAAGGTAGTTGTGTGTACGCGTGCCTCGAATGAAAAATTTGTGTGATTGTGTTCTACGTGAGTTTATCTCTGGCGTGGGATACTTACCACGTATAACAACATGTAATTCTGAGTTATTGTTTGAATAAGTTCGATTTACGACTGATAAAACAAATAAACCCATCGCAACTTATTCTCCGTTAATGGGCTTCGTATTCACCAGTCATGTCATCTCCAGGTGCAATAATAACATTATTTAACTAGTTTCGATGGCATAGGTACATCTACATACCTATTACCCTACAAGCCGCTGCGAGGGGTGTTTAGTCGCCAGCCTTTAATGCTATTGATTATTATTGTTATTAGCATCCTGCATCCGTAGACACACGGGATGCTCAAACTGTCGTATGTGTTTCCTACTGTTATATTTAAGAATTGTGCGAAAGGGGAAAAGGATTCCTTATTTCTATTCCTTTTCTCGACAGTCAATCTCTCTCAACTTCCCATCGTGGTCTCGTCTACCGATGTAATCCAGGGGCACAATGATTCCTTCTGTTTAAGAGCTCAACTCGAATGATTTGTATCATTCTAAAGGCCTGTTTACACGGGGCATTTATAGCTGAAATAATTCGCGAACGACTGCACAGGAATAGAACATGT
>LYUA01000116.1:1137911-1151519 GCA_002093875.1 Calopteryx splendens
GCCAACATGCAACCCTTGACCCGGTGGAACACCCGAGAAAACTTCGTCAGTACTATCTCCTGTACCAAGTACATTTACTGTAGTCTGTACTGGCCTTTATCTAAGTAATCAGCCCGAATGTTTTGATGGTCTAGGGTGGATCCCTAAAATTATTAAATTCACACATTTAGTTTAGGGGGCAGTTTATTTACCTACTATTGCCACCATCTGGCAACCCCGTAGCCATGGGGGGTTGTTGGGACGGTCGCCGCCAGTTCCTGAATAATTTTTTTACCCATACTATCGTCATTTAGCAAATAACATTCGGGATATAAAAAATTTAATATTGCCTGTTGACAGCTCAGAATTGAGCTTCTATTTCAAGTAGAGGGAAGGCAAATGCCCAAATACATAGAGAAAGCAAATACTTAAGCCCAATACGACAGTTCCGAAAAAATTGTCTAAATCAAATAAATGTATTATCTGGATGATATTTCCCAAGCCGTTACCCTGAAACACAAAAGTTATCATTTTTAGAATCGAAAACTTAAAAATTTGCAGCCGGGGGAAAACGCGACGGGTAATTGGGATTAAGTCTGCCCTAATGCTTCGGTAAACTGTTAAGATCCAGCCTATGGGCACGGAAAAACACATTTACAAGATTTCTGTAAAATGCTTATAAAGCGAAATCACAATTTAAAATGTGAAACACAAGGTACTGTAAAGTTTAGATTTTTTGAGTGAAGTCGAACGTAACTACTCGTCCTGAATTCTATTTAACAATTTTCCTACGTCTTTTAACCATATTATGAGATGCATTGGACCCATCGCCAGCATTTTGCAGCCCCACTAACGGCAGAGTGAGACAGTTTAAAATTGCTTAAACCCAACAACTAGAAAAATATCTCCTGCCTCTCGTGAACCCAACCTCCGCGAATGGACAAGAAAGTTGTGATAGTGAACGTTAGATCAAACACTCACCAGTAGTGGAAGTAATTTTCACCGAAAGTGCAGACCAAAGTCTTAATAATATCGTTCAAATATATCAAAAATGCAATTTTCTTATTTCTTTCACATGCAAGGAAAAACGTCTCTATACGTATCATCCAACGACGTTTATGATGAATGACACGTACAACCTGGAAGTGTCATTGACACGTTATACCAACACACTCGCCCCGTTTACAACAAAGATGCCATTTACCAGTTTAGCTTTGACTCAATTTTACTCCTTTGAGCATCTTTATCAGTACCCGTAGTAGTTCCACATGCGACACAGAAAATTAACATTTAAAAAAAAATCAACCACACACAATTTAAATTTTGTACCCTGTTGGCTAGTGACCTCACTAATATTAAAAATGCATTACTTTTCACGTTTCATTCACTGTAATGATATATTTTAACTGAAATAAAAAAATGCTGAAACTACATTTCTGTTTTCATACATTATTTTTGCAAATAAATAAAGGCAAATGTGAAAACTCTTCCCATGTAAAAAAACTAAGAAATCCTTCTCCCCAAGGGAAATTGTCCAACACATAAAGATAGCCGACTATGTAAACCTTGCCTTCCATTCAGTTTCCCACGAAGTTGCAACCAGAAAATCACACCATTGTATATTTAGATGTGGGTTCCCAAAAGGATCCCTTCTAGTATTTGAAGTAGTCTACCCACTATTTTATCACATATTCAGATGAATGCTCTAACCTCAGGGCTACCATGAAAATATAGATACACCAGGAAAAAGCATTAGCCATCTTTTATGCCTCAACTTGATAGTCCAAATTCACAACACTCACAAGAAATGAGAGGTAAACGAATTCAGATTAATTCCAAGGAGCAAATTTGCAGGACAGGATAGGGAGTAAGGCAAAACCCTTCAGCGGTAATACCCACCTGTCGATTGTGTATATTAAAAAGCACCATATCATACAGTGTGGTCATAAATGACCTAATTCCCCCTTTCGGCCTCTACTGCAGTGCTTTCCAGCCATTCCTTCAGAATAAGCCTATCCACATTGACAACTTAAAACCTTTAAATATAAATTAAAAGGGCCAACACCTCATTATAGTTACTAATTTCTTACTTTCATTATGACAAACATATTCTTTAGTGAGTATTCAATTACATTATATATTATCACAACAAAATCCTTTACTTGCCAGTGTTGAATTTATTACATTTTGTCAAAAGACATAATATACATAAGTAGGTATGTACACACAGCTATTACGAAAAAAATATTCAACATTAATCTACAACATTCATCCACATTTCCTCGCACTGTCAGATGACAACTAAGACAAATCCATTATAAAAATTGCTGTGGAAAAGATATATTCTGCAATCTTTTTTTATCATTATATGCCCACTACTACCTATTCATTACAATCACATAGTGGAAAGAATGATGAGCACACATGTTAACATAAAACATCAGGGAAAATTCTGCAAATGCGGTCACAGATTTCATGATATGCTCTAAATGCAGATAAGCTTTCTCTCTTGTTACTGAGGCAACTATCACCTCAAAAGCATCCTCTTCCAGTTTATCATTATTCTGCATTTTTGTCCCCATGAAATTACCCCAAATACCATTGCTGATCAGAATAATATTTATATATTAACCCTTTAAAAACTTCCAAAACAAAAGATCATAAGAATTGCAGACATCACTTTGTGGCATTTTGTCATCTTGCACAAGGAAATAATCACTTAGTAAAATCCTCAATTTATTTTTATTTACAAACCCAGTTTTTGACAACTAGTCATAATACAGTTCCCAGTATTTTTAGACTTGAAAATGGCACTTAAAGAAGTTGAAATATGGGTCAGTCAATTAAAAAATACCATTATAGTATTTCTGCCATTATTTTCTCCTAGTATATTCTTAGGAGAATAATCACACAAACTAGAAAAATTATAATTTCTTTGTGCCCAAAATGACAACAGGCACTTTGGATCACAATAAATGAAGTCATGGGATGGATAAATGTGGAACAAGGACTTACTGGTCTAATGCCAAAGCAAGATTAATTGTCCGACACCCTATCACTAGCCTGAGATGACTTGGAGTACAAATACAAGTGATCATTTTCACAAGTATTTAGCAACAAGCCACATTTACCACAGCCATTAGCCATTTACTACAAGTATCTGGGACCTGTTTCATGACTGTCATCTCTTAGGTTGATGCAAAAATTTATGTCTCAAGTAGTAATGAAGGATTGAACCTTAGAAATTTCTCAAATAATTTGAAATTAAATAATAAATAAAATAAATTAATATGAATATGACCACCAACATTATCAAATGCAGTATCTAATGCTAATGTTAGATCACAGAATAATTCCAGGGCTATAATTAAATCATTCATTAACTTTAAAACTACTTTTTAAAAGACAAATTGGTTAAACAGGATTTGTAAACAGTTTAGGAAATTTATAATTAGGAATTAGGTGTGTTTCCTCTAAAATGATATCTGGTTCGGGATTGGGAAAATATTTAATGAAATTTTTGTCCAAATACAAAACCATATAAATGTTGAAAACTAGCCTTCCCAAAAAAAGAAAATTTTGGCTTGAACATAAAACTCTTAATAGCAATATGCCCAAGCAAAAACTTCCAACTTGGAAAATTTTATGAGGATTTGGAGAACAGGAATATTTCCCATTTGGACAAGCATCCAATTGGAAAACTGTATTGTTTTACAATTGCACATTTCAAGAAACAAAACTGAAACCTTAACCATTCACATTAAATCAAAACAAAAACATGCCAGGTCAATTTGAATAATTGCTCCATTTCATAGAAACCAGCACTCACTATCAAAACCATGCGAAGGTAGGAAAACCATGAGGGAGAAAAATATTGGGCATTTTAGATGGTAGTTAGAATGAAAAGTGCTATCTACTCTGCACAGAATGTAATAACTTCCACTGCACATATTTTTATAAATTTTGGGACGAAATTAAAAAAAAAAACACAAAAGAATAATCATAAATTAGAAATAATTACTAAGATGATTAACTCCAACTGAAATTGACTTTCACAGAAGTGGTTAGCACACTTCCAGATCTTATGAAAATACATATCACCACTGAAAACTTAAATTAACAAAAAAATTAGCATGACATTTCAACCTTGAAATCCAAAAATAAATGTATACTTATTTCTTTTGAGATTAGATATGATTGAGAACATGAATATCTGCAAAATTATATAAACATTCAAAGCTCAGAAAATAAGTACTGAACTTTCCTGTATTATCCTCGCCCAGAATTCGGATTTCATAAATATGATTCACTCCATCGACCCACAAAAATGAATAAAAATGGCTTCAACCAGTTACAAGTGAAACCGAGGAGCAAGCAGAATATTTTCTCCTAATTCCTTTGTAAGATCCTAGTATTTCAGAACACTAGGCCTTAATTGAGAAAACTTGCATTTACGAAATATAAGTAGTAAGGCTCCAGTAATTGACCAAACCATAATCATAAGTTGAGCAACTCTTCACATGGATCGCAATGATACACTAGTAGGTATATGGTAAAAATATTACCCTTGGCACAAGTTCCCTTTTATCAGAATAGGAATTATCTTATTGCTTTTCATTTCTCATGGCAACAAAGGTCATGCTTCCGATACGAAGTCCCTTCAAAAAAGGTAACACCACTTCGTATTACACTGGAGGTTTTAAGGTAGTTTTACCTAGAGTGGGGAGAATTTAACATATTTCATGATTACCCACTACTAGCAATAGGAGAGACAGCTTACCCTACCGTAATGTAAAGCGTAATTAACATTAAATATATGTGTGACAAACCTTATTTACTTTATGCCTAAAAAACATATCTATAAAACTGCTTTTTAATGTACAACAACAACTTTATGAAGCACTGCCAGTTTTCCCTCCAACGATGCCATTTTGAAAATCGAAGTTTTTTTAATCGAAATTTATCATTTTCATATCGAGTACATGAATAGTACGGCCGCGAGCAACCGCGAGTTATAAGTACGGAAGAAACTACCGGGTTGGAAAAAGACTAAAGTAAACAAAAGTATATAGGATATTTTGCGAATTAAATATATAAAAATGTTAAATAAAAGATAAGACTTCATCAAATTAAATAAATGTTGTTAAAAGTATATTCTTACAAGGAAATTTCAACATGTGAAATATAACGAAGATAAAGTTATGCGAGGTTAAAATACGCATCAGTTATTACTTACAGTGTCATCAACATTGAAATAGATATTCTAATCAGACTTAACCACATATCGTACCTTTCAGGGGCGGCGACGGGCTGTATAGTTCCGTTTTTATTCGGAAATGGCGTTAATTTTACGTGGGTTAAGGAATTCTTACTCTTTAGTTTATATTAGGAGAAGACTGGAAAGAGCTATTATTCTAAAAATAAACGTCTACTTACGGTAGGCCCCCAAAGCTTACTTAAGAAGAAAATAAAGCTTTTAAACGGAAGTACTAGTAAAAAAGGTTGATTACCATGGCAACGGCAGCAGTTGCTGTGCAAACAGCCAATAGAAATGTTTGTTGTCGGAGGTAATGACAGTAATGATTCTATGGTTTCCAATTCAAAAACTATAAGTAGTGTTTACGCACTGCTATTATAATGGAACATTATATATGAACACACAAATTTTGAGCATTTAGAGAATTTGCGTCATAATTAATATAGTTGCGATTTTATATATATTTAAAATCACAACTTAATCTGAAGTTAAACTAGATTACAATATATTTACTCATCCATCCATTTAACCATCTCACGTCATTATTTTAGCCATTCGTAATACTCTAAGAAAGTCACTGAAGTTAAGACAATCTGGAAGGATATGTTAATATTGCGGGAGGAGGGAAGAAAATGGGTAGAGTACTCGACTACTGGCCGGAGGGACCGAGTTCATATCATGATAATTCTGTTTACCCTCGCCTTCACTCGAGTTGTGTGATATTTCGAGTGCAAAATGTTCTTAGGAAACCGCAGGCGGGAAATGGAAAATAACTCTCCGTTAATCTTTTTTTCGCTTTTTTTTCTATTCGCTCGAGGTATACGGTTTCGTGGGCAGTGCCCTCTCCCATTAATAACAACCTTAGGGTTAAATACTGTTTTTTAGGTGAAATGGAAATTTATTTAAGTGCCATTTCATTGCCCATTTTAGTTATTTTGTTGATGCTACCCCGAAAGTGAACGGTGTGAAGGGAACTAATGAGTGCATTAAGATCGAGAAAAGACAATCTCATACTTAAAACTTCAGAGCGCGTAAAATATTTACTAAATAGCATGGGTCATCAAGAAATTGATTGAATTGAGAAGGGATCATCGCATATTTGTCAGAACCTCAAAGAACTACACGAAAATAAACATCAGCTGAGAAATCAGAGCACAGGAAAATATGCAGGAGAAATGTACGTGGTAGTTTTACCTATAGCCAAAAATATATTATAGTTAGTAATTTAAGAAAATTCGAATGAAGATCAATTACAATAGAATGAGTGATTTTTTCAATCGGGGAATGATTGGGGTAGGGTACGCCGATCAGGGGTCCGTTTCTCAAAGTCACATATCAATTTACAAGTCCTTTAAAAACAATCTAGAGCTTTATAAACCACATATTTTCTGGGAAATAGTTGTGATAAGTGCTGAGAAAGAACAATTTTCATTAGATGGTTCTGCAGGAGGAAACCATATGAACTTGCCGCTTTGAGAATCGGGAACCCCGATCGAAGTTGCGGCTGCAGGAAGGAGAATATTAACGGACCGCGCGGGAGAGAGCAAGGCCACCCCCGCAGGGACACACGGAGTAGAGCCCCTCCCACGCACCTCGAGGGAGGGAGCCCGCGCGCATGTGCCGAGAAGGAAAAGAGCGACAGGTAGGCTCCGGATCCACCTCCTGCGACAACATGTTCCCCTGGCAACGGAGGCGCACCTTTCGCCTTTTTCCACTCTTCTGAGGGTGAGAGAGAGCCTACTGCTGCTGTGCATTTAAATAT
Organism: Calopteryx splendens; assembly: GCA_002093875.1. Lineage (NCBI taxonomy): Eukaryota > Metazoa > Arthropoda > Insecta > Odonata > Calopterygidae > Calopteryx > Calopteryx splendens. The sequence continues at coordinate 1,144,910 of LYUA01000116.1, forward strand.
TGCATTTATTTATTTATAGAGCCCCCCCCAAAAAAAACCATCTCCTGCGGCCACCACCACCGAAGCGTCTCCGCACCGGAGAGATGGGGCGGGCGGCTTGCTCTGTTTCCCGCTTTCTCCACTCAGGTGGGGGAGGACGGCGGAGGCGGCCGCGCATCACCGTGCGCAACGACTGGGGCGGTCGGTCGATGGGGCGGAATTCCCGCTCTCCAGTCTCGCGTCGGTGGGGTTGCCGAAGGCCGCGCACACCTCGATCAGACGCGCATGAAGTGTGGGGAGGAGGAATTGTAGGGGACGCGTCTCCCCACACCTCTCCCTCGCAGCAGCGCCCCGCTAGAGGCGAATTCACCTCCAAGTGGAAATTCTTTCTCGCGCATTTGTTTCGGATGCGTTGCTCGTTCGAGCAGATCGAATTCGTGTTTTTTTTTATTCGTCACACGAAAAACAAGGAACGAGATTTCTCCACGAAACATTTTCTGGAGTTTGGTCTCCAGATCACTAGGTCGGGAAACGCGCCTAACTTCCTCCACACCCCGAATGTTACTGTATCGAACTTAATAGTCAAGAGGCCCGTTTATTATGTAAACTTACATCAGCCCTTAGAAAAAGGAAAAACAATGCGTCATGTAAAACTTCCTAAATTTCACAATGCGAAACCCCCTGGTCTTGCCCAAGATTCTTTGTAACCCATGCCAGAAGGTCCATCGCCTTACTCAATTTCAGGAATCGTAAAAATTATAGTTTTTTCTGGATATTCATATTTTCAAAATTAAAAAAAACCGTCTCAGATACTTGTTTTAATGCATTGTAACTTTTCAACCGAATCGAACATCATGCCTGTGGGGGTATTTAGTTGTAACATATGACAATACTTTGGGAGATTGGTCCACTATATTTGGCAGTAAAAATATTTTGTGCCAAAGCAAAAGTAACTAAAAATTTGGAATTCTTTCACAAGACACCTCAAATCGGGCATTCAATCAACTAAATCTAATTCAATCAAGTCGCTGCCTTTACATTACCTGATTTATCTTTACTTACATTTCCTGGAGTTGAAAATGTCTTGATTAAAACAAGTTCTTAACTTATAAGTCACAATGCTACAGAAATGAGTAAAACTAAGCTAGGGAAGTAATCCAGGACTCTGGCCCAAACTAATTTAGAAAACTATGCTCTAGTTTTAAGTTCAGATTTTGAGCAAAAATTAGGGGCATGATATATTCGAGAAATTTAAATTAAAATTTTATTAGACAAAATATTCAACCTATTCAAATGCTAAAGATCGAATTGTTATCATAGGTTTGTTCTAATTATCAATATAATAAAATCAGTCATAAATCTGAATTTATCAAACAATATAATTATTAAATAACTATATTAACCACAGAATTAGACCTGATTTTTCTCATTTTCAAAAATTTACCTTAGTGTTATACTTGCATCAGGTGGTGTTATATGCGAATATCCATGGTGACACAAAAGACAGTCATAATAATAATAGTCTTTATTGGGGTGAGATTGAGACTATAATAGTCCCTTCTTCCACCTAACACCTCGTCAGATGCATATAAAATAGTCATCACAGTAATCAACTTGAAGGTCGGTTTGGTAGGTGAGGGTAGAGCTCTCCCAGTACTAAACCCAATGGCATGTGAAATTCACACACCATGGTAGGGGGGTCAGTTCCTAAGGGACATGGTGTTCACTAAAGGGTCCTACTGGACCACGGGTTTTTTACGTACTCAGATTGGGTGAAGCTGAGGGTGCCCAGAGGCGTCATCCGGAGTCAAACCCAGGCCTTCTGGTTAGTAGCTCAGTGCTCTACCCAATGGACCGTGCCCCTAAAGAGATAGTAAATAACTGGAAATTAAATATTTAGAAACCATCTACCTCACAATGGATTCTTAGTTATTTTGCTTGATCATGCTCTCATTTCATCAACTTCATTTGAAAAAAACTTGATATAAAATTCTACCTTAAAATGTTTTTTTAATTGGGTTACACAAGTTTTTACTTCCTTCAGCTGAATATAAGACAATTCACTTGCTCCCATTAAAAAGACAATAGTGTACATGTGTTTTCATGTATTCTTGTGTTATGCAGTTTTCTGGAAATTGGTGGCTCAGAGAAGGATCTGGAACTCAAAGCCTGGATTCATTTATCTAACCAGTGTCCAAGGCTGTGCGACACTGAAACCAAACCAACCTTCGGGTTGATTGCTGTGATTTTTTAATTACAAATTGTATGATCAGATGGAAGTTTGTTATTAGTTCTAATCACCTGGAACTTGCACATAAAAAAGATCATCTACCCTTAACACAGAATGCCAACCAATGGCCTTTCACTAACCCTTACACTAACCTGAACAGTCCACCTGTAAAGCACAAATGTAGCTCAAGAGTTGGATAAAAATACAGTAGAACCTATCTATGGTGACTGATGGTTCCTGAAAAAAGTGGTCTCCTAAGAAGGGTTGAAACAGCATAGCAGTTAGACTGGGAGAACCGTAGGCCTGAGGAACCTTGTTCTACAAAATAGGTGTGGATATTTCCCACAAAATACATGGATATTATCAATGGAATAATACTATCAGAAACATATGTTTATATATTTCCATAAGTAACATTAAAACTTAGTTGTTTACATAAGCCTTGGTGATTGCATAGATAAGAAATCGAGGGTTCACACGTGAAATACCATATATTAACTTAAAGATCACACTCAGCTTTTTTTCGCCCTTGCTTACCTCTCTGTTCTTAATCACCAGGGTATATGTGTCAATAGTAATCAATCATTCTTGAACAAGAAAAGAAATGCAATATTCGTGGGCCATTAGCACCTACGATTCCCCTACAAATTGCTCCTCTTGTATTTTCTTTCTGCTCAACGTGAATCATATCTGGTGGCTTTCTTGCCCTGCTCCTTACTAGGCAGAATATTCCCATGATCTCATATTTCAAAGATGCCATTCAGGAGTTGACCTCATGATGCAATCATAAGTTCTTATAGGGTAATTCTGTTTGTATATCTGAATAAAGAATGCTGTGGGATCTTTTTTATTTTCCTGTAGGAGGATCCCAGACTAACCACCTTGGATGACAGCAGAGACCAATCAGGACAATTTCACACAAACAGAAGATATTCAGTCAGTGGCACATCACATTTGTCCATACGTAAACATGGATTTGATATCCTGAGGTCCAAACAATTGGCTCGGTAGGGTAGGATCTATGTACAGTGGAGCAACAGCGTAAGGCTATTTTTGGTTAACACATTTTGTTTGTTCGCCTATGGCAGGTACATTTTGGCCTGGTTAAGGTCATGTTTACAGGTGAAGGTTCAGTTAACATTGCGTCTTATGGAGTATTAATCTGTGCCTGTAAAAAGTGGTCCTTTTGGAAGTTGGTCAAAACAGGTCTCCCTGTACTATTTTTAACACTTAGCTATGAATTTTAAATACAAAATTGCTCCTAAGGTATACAATTATAAGTTATTTTATTTCACCCAAAGTGTACTTTTTACAAACCAATGACAAAATTCATAGAATATATCTCAGAAAACTCAATTGTAAATATAAAAAAAATCTCCAAGAAGACCATGCTTAAGTATCTATTTCAAGTAATCAGTCAAGCAATAATTCTTTCATGCACCAGTTGAAGCTTCCTACCTTCACTTATAAATGATTACGCCCATACACCACAGGGAAATTTAAAAACGTCAGTACCTAAATCCTATGCTATATGCCACTTGCTAGTAATCCTGAAAATAGAATTCTGCAGAATAGGAGACATACACCACATTGGATTATACAGATCCATACATTCCACTTCATTTGGCTTACATCAACCACATGCTACACCTAATTTTTTCAAATCAATGCCAGAGCATTTAAAAAGTAATTCCATATCTTGCAAATTTACCTATTCTTCCTTTCTCAGATGACATTTCAGTTATTATCTTCATGCATGATTTTCTATATTTATTCAAAACAACAATGATTTGAAGATCAATTTTTTATATTTTTATTGCCAAGGATTTATCAATAACAGACTTAATAGGAGTTCAGTCATTGAATTTTTAATGCAACATGATGAGGACTGATGAAGACTGCACCACAGATATTTATTACAACACTCACATGAAAAGGAATAAATTTACAATTGTCTAGAATACAAAAGGTGTAGTGTTATTGTGCCCGATTATCGGGCAACTTTGTCAAACAAATCATATTCATAAATTTCTCCCCTTCACTGAGGATTATTACTTCCTAACAAAGGAAATATTACAAATGAATGTGATTTTTTGTCCATAAGAACATAGGGAAAAAAGGTCGATGAACTGACGATTTACTTCACCAACACATTAAAATTTAAGTCTCAACTCTCCAAATCAGCAAGGTATACTTACAAAAATTTAAAATATACAAGGGCTGACTTGGACTTTATCCACAGGAAAAAAAATCTAAAAAACAAATTATCACCACAACTGAAACACATTTGCAGAAATTTTACACAGGCCCCAAAAATGATCACTTCTACTGGCATGGTTTCACCCAGATGATTGCAAACTGATGTTATAGAATAGTAAACATCATGGTTGGACACAGAATCGGAAATGTGTTGTCAACAATCACCTTATAATATCTACCATGCCAGTCAATAATGGTAAGCCTTTAGGCAAATTACTTTCCTGCTTTTCTTGATATATACATTTATAATATCAGAAGATATGATGTACCTCTCTCTTCAATCAAGCAATCTAACATGAGAGGAATTTAAATATTAGTCAACGCTGCATACTTTTTAAGGTGCACATTCTTTGCTAATTCTGAAATTCTTCTTCCCACAACAAAGGCTCACAGAAAGATGCTCAAAACTATTACATTTCCCTGTCCTTATGGCACATTCCTTCCTACAGATCCCACCTACTCTTCCTCCGCCTTTCCCGTTCTCCCGCAGGTCGTCCATTGTTAGCTGTTGACGTTCCTGATGACTCTTCAACAGGTGGGGGTGGAGGTGGTGGTGGCTGGTGCCTTGTCTGCTGCCATGACTCATCACTTGATGCAGTGAACTGGTAACACACACATAGTGATATCAACAATTTGCATTCAGGTAATAAACATTCTCACCACTCCTCGTGAGAAATAGCAACAGTTACAAAAAGGTAACTTCTTTCTTTCCAAGGACTAAATGAGGCATAATAATATGGATGTCTGGTGATACCTGATGGTTGTTTCAACATAATTGCCATAAGAGCTGATATTTGTAGCTGAAAAATAGTCTATTTTATTTAAACTTCCACCAGAGTGATTGAAGGTTATTTAACATTTCGGCATTTCTAACTAACTGCTAACATTTCGACCCATTATGCAAGGTCAATTGACAGGCTAAACTGACCACCACATCCTTGTTCTCAATTCTGACTCTTAGTGCTGGTGCTATGTGATATACAGGAGTTTTAGGCAGCAGAAAAAGTTTTAACTACGGTTGATAAAGCTGCTAAAAATGAGACAGAGAGAGTGGCAGTGATAACAGATAATATACAAGTCAGAGATGACGGAAATGTATTTAGTGTAATGGAACATAATTCCAGGGGCAACTCACGGAACCCTGGTTAGCTACAGCTAGGATCAGCTTTTAATCAGTATTCTTGTAAATATGTAAACAGTGCACTTTCAGTTCCCTTTAGGATCTAGGCAGCAAAATTTAAAAATAAAGCTCAGAAAAATACTGGGAAGGCTCAGTGTTTGCAGAATGTCACAGGTATTTCTATTATTATTATTAAGAAGCTAGTATGGCCAAAGAGTATGCCAAATGAGGAAATTACCGCAGAGAATTTAATGAACCCAAAATGGACTATTTTTCATGTTTTTTGTTTGCATTTTCATGATTACTTAATATGGATCTTCCCATAAAAAATTCCATCAATTGGAATACTATGGTTGAAAAATAAAATGTCATAAACTTCTAGACCAACTACATATCAGGTTACCAAAGGTCTGAAAAACTAAAATTAAGCCCTGCAAATGTTTGAGAACTGATCAAACACACAGGTGGAGTAAATTATGAATATTTATAAGAGATACGAAAATTCAATGAAGGTAATTGGTGATAAGATTCATCAACTGATTTTCTTTTTTGACATGAAATGCAGAAGATTAATTGCTGCAACCTCAAATGACTCTTCTATCCTCTAAAAATCGGAAGACAGAGGTATATGCTTATGAAGGGGACTGTCTTTAGACCTAGACAACAAAAACAAAGGGAGTTGTGAGTCCCCCCATGTCCCTCTGGGTCAATTCCACATGGGAGCCTTAACTACACCCCATCAGAAGCCCCAGCGCAGGGCCCTCCCCAACAACTCCTCCCATTTGCAAGGCAAGGGAAGGAGTTTTCCTATCTTCATGAGGTTTATTGCTTCAGCCCTATGACATTATGAAATATCGTCGGGATTTGGAAAATGTTTGTTTTCAAGGTTTTTTGAAGTGCAGTGTACTTAGTACTAGTAAAGACGATATGGAGTGTAGTTTTGAATGGCTTGGAAACTTGGCCGTTGAGGCATTGTGAAAAGCGTCGGTTGGAGGCTTTTGAGATGTGGGAGTGGAGAAGGA
>LYUA01000116.1:1179763-1200867 GCA_002093875.1 Calopteryx splendens
GGCCCTCCGGTCAGTAGCCCAGCGCTCTAACCACTGGACTATCACGCCCCTTCTGTAATTTCAATTGACATCGATTTCCCCAAAAAGGTCCATGACCTTGCACTCAAAATTATTCCACGAGTCGAAGTAGAAGTTCCGTGACTAATAATTAATGTTAGGATTGCCTTATTTATTTAAATAATTTTTTAACAGGAGCCTCTTATTCTCTCCTCCCCCCTTACGCAGGGTGCTGCTGAAGCGCTATCCACATCTGAGCAGAACCAAGTCCAAAGTTGGGGAACGTTTAATTGGCCCTGATGAATGTTTGAACTATAGGCGTTAATTTGGGAGGGTGAATATGTTCCCTTTCACCCCTTCTTTGCCTACGCCACTTCGAAGTAGTTGCAGCAATAATAATAATACATATTAAGGAAGGAGAAACGGGCGCTGATGACTCTTGGATAACTTAAGATCGGCGGGCATTTATGTAAGAAGCATGGGGAATGGGAAGGGTGGAGAGTATACAGACGTATTTCCTGTCACTTAACGAAATACACCAAGTATCCGTTTACCAAATCAAATTTTGATGTCTCACTCTGAAGTATAAGAGTCTTACGTGCTTTCCACACGATGCCCAAGAAGGGACCGAAATAAACCGTTTTTCAGAAACCATAATCAAGCTTATATTGTGGAAAGATAGAACACGTCACCTCGACAATCTACCCTTCGTGAATGGCTGTCGTAATTGTAACATATATCTTCGGCGAAACCCAGATTTATTACCTAAGTAGGTAGTCATTTTGTAAAAATAACCTTTTCCCTGAGGAATTTTTATTTATTACGGGTTTGTGACTGAGTGCCCATATACTGTTAAAAATAGGTCAAAAACATCTACTTACACTATACACACACGCTAACCTTCAGGTCATTGACTTTTTCAACTTATCATAAAAGAACTTCCGGCAGATTATGACTTTTTTCCCTTTTTTTACGAAGTCACATAAGAGAGAAAAAGGGGCAATTTTTTTCGCTCAATTGCCGTAAATACATTCCGTATAATATAACCAACTCGACTATTTTAATGAACGGTCAATTATTTCCTGTAAAAGAGCCATTTAATCCTTGACAAAGGTAATGCATGAAATGAAGAGTGCAATAGAAGAGTAAGAGATGTTACGGAACATGACGGAAGAGAAGAAACAAATGGATTCGACAAACCATTAGATGAAAGTAGTAATTTAAGCGAAATTTAAAAGACGGTCTCAAAGAGAAAAGTTTAGTGCTAATTGAAACGGAAGTTCGGACAGCGGTTTATCAAAGGGTAAAGGAATTCGTGGAGTAGGGAAGGAGAGAGGTTGGAGCGAAGGGAGGATTTCAGGCCTGAAGTTTTCAATGTTCGAATTGAAGAACTAATAAATGGATGAATTTGAATATCATATTACAAATTTATACAAAATAGTTCGGATTCATGCGTTTCCCAAAATTAAAATCCGATGACTGATTAATGTCACAGACACCTCCATTATTTTTACTTGTTGATTTAAGACGATGTCTTGTAATGTTTTAAAAGAACAGATATGACTTTCGGTTTCCTGTCTTCTCTTTTCCAGATATCCACGCCAAGCGAGGAGAGGAGGGATGCCTTCAAACTTTACAATCCCATGATACTCCGGACACTCCAGAAGTGGACGGACACGGCCGAGGTGGTGCATCCCCACGCCCGCATCAAATGGAATCGATTCCTGAGCCACCTCCTGGAAGGCGTGGCGAGCGTTGGACCAGACGAGAGGATCATCGTAAGAGAAGTCGATTACATCTTCAGGCTTTCAGCATTATTGGACCAGACACCCCCAAGGGTTATCGGTGAGGCCATTATGTTCACGCGACCCATTGACCATTGGTTTCTCAATCGGCTGGAGAGGTCAATCTCTCGAGTTACCTAAAAAAAAATGAAACGCCGCGAAGGCTAACTCCCAGAGCATCCTTTTTATACGTTTGCTCAGCGAGAATTCGGGTGTACTCCGCTACTTTTAAGGAGTTAATTGAGAAGGTTGACATTTCAAGAAATCTAAAGATACATACATTCACATGTACATGTATTTTATAACCTAAATATTGTCCACATAAATAACGGACAGGAATAGGCTTTGAGGCACATTTACCCGGAATTAATTTGACACAAATACACTTGAAGTCGAAGTGAAACTTCTAAAAAAAATGCGAAATGCCATATTACTTCTGGCACACGAAGGGAATCACAACGGACTTACATTACCATCTTAGGCTAAACGGTAAGCAAAATTAATGAAACCATTCCTTTATTTACCCAATTAATAAGGGATCATTAATTAAATATTCTAAGGAATTAATACGGACAAGATATAATTCCATGAAGTATCAAACTGACAAGGCCCACAGGAGAGGACTATCAGAAAAAACAAAGTCTGCATACTTTTTGAAGTAAAGGTCATACTTTTCCGCTGAAAAGTGATAAACTCAACGTAGGATCCGGTAAAGAGCTCACGCAGCTTCATGAGGTTGGGAACTGCAAGTTTAAAAGGATATTTTTACTTTCGCCAAGCTAGGCTAGGAATAGGTTTGAGGGAAGGTGCAAACGCATCGACTGAATTTAACCTGGGACCATCTCAAGCTCAGTGCTTATTCCCTTTACGAAACTTAGCGGATATTTTGCGATTCGGTGCCTAATAGTTTTGTCTATTAAAATAGCTGGTCAGTGGTATTTAAGCTAAGTTGCGTAGCCTTCATATGAGCCCGCAAAGCCACCATTCCAGCTCACGGAAGTCTGCGGGGAAAAGTAAACAGAAGCTCGTGAAATATTTAAAATGGACTAAATTAATTCTATTTTTTTCTGCTTTATTTTTTAAAATATTTTATTAAACTAAAGAAAGGACAAAGTATGAATTTTTAATAATACTTAATGACAAGTAAATACTTAAAAGTTACATATTTTCAAAGTGAAGGGCACATATTGGTATTCTTGATACTAATTATAAAACTCGTTACACCCGCATCACAAAAAGGAGAATGACTATAAAATATTTTATAACTTTTTTAAACAAATATTGGATTCTTCCCTCCAAATAACACAATGTAGATATCAGCGTAATCCTTCCTTCCTACGCAATTTATTTTTTGATAAGGAAATGAAGTACCTACTTGTAAGGATTGTCATTACGTTTAGCATACAAGTCTTGGGGTACGAATTATTCTTCTTCGATCCTTTAAATATTATGGAATCCACCTAAAATTTTTATAGAGTGGGCCCTAACGAGAACCCACCCACTTTAAAATGTTCGAATTTGGAACTACCCACCACATTGCTGGACCCCACTGAAAGGGGAATCCTAAATTCTTCTCCACCCAGTTAAAACGTTGGTACAGATTCTTACCTTTCTGGATCTTTTATTTAAACCTATTCAAATCCTTTTATCCATCTCTACGAAAATAAAAGTGCGGGGAGAAGTCTAGTGTCGGCTAATTATGGAATCTGTTATGGTTTAAAATGCGCTTTTATATATAATAAGGCGTCCGAGACACATGAAAAACTCACCAAAAACACAAAAGGGAAACTACACATGAGCTCAGATTTACCGTCACCTTAATGAAATCGATGTCGGAATGAGTATCCTCATTATCTTTTTTTACCTCGGTCACATATTTCAGCCATCAAGAAGGAAATTTATATCTTCTTGATATCTGTTACGCGTTGAATTACTTATTTTCACTGCACAAATTATTAATAATTGCGACATCAGCACAATGTCTCATCAATACATGGGTCGTAGGAACGTCATCTAAACATACAATATCAACAAGTGAATGAATAGAGTAAAAAGATGGTCGATGGAACCCTGGTTAGTTTCGCCGATTTTGACATTGGGGATAAAAATATCAATATCCGATTATTAATCTCCGAAAATGTACATAAATTGAGGAAAAAACCTTAAGGCTTTCTTTCGAGAATTTTCAAATGATATTTTTAGGCGTTTAACCATTCAAATAGACCTACGCGAGAATACTTTCCAAAGCCAGAGTGCCAAGATTTTACTTTTTTCTTTTCACCCAACGAGCTGGGAATATGAGCGGATGCCCTGTAATCCGCTTTCAGCGCAATGCATATGCACGTCCTTCGAAAAATTTCGACCGCAAGCAATTTGGGGAGCGTCAAGGATATGCGTGTTTCCAAATTAGTTTTCCCGCATTACCCGTTCTTCTGTTAAAATGACTACACTTATTTTCTTCTTTGATGAATTGGTACTTTATCTTCACGTTATATTTATTCTCTTCAACGGGTTACACAGAAAGGCGACCCAGTGGTTAGAGCGAGGTGGTGGAGGTGCCATGAGAAATGTCTGTAACCATAGAGCAAATAAATGTACATATACATTTCATTATGGTGCTACTTTTAACCTCCAGTGGCATGCCACGACCTATGGAACAAGCTATTTTCGATTGCCAAAATAAAAAACGAAAAATATGAAAAAATTATTATGTAAAATTTATTTCCTTATGAACTAATTCACCAACAAAATTATTTTTTATTACTATCCTCTCTTCAAGACGGGGACATAGAAAATCAATAGACATATCAACAGACTCAGTGTCACTTGATTGGTAGAGAAAGAAAACCTCGCGTGAATCTTTGAGTCCATGAAATCAGGCAGGAAAATACAGCAGCTAAATTTTTCCTGCATACTATCCACTGCCACAGGAACATACAATCATCAATAAAATCTGTCAAGTCTGAATTTGACAGGTGGAAAAAAGTAATGCCTGCATTTGAATCTGAAAACCTCAAAAGGCAACTGAAAGCTCTCAACCACAACGGCACAATGCCTCTACAAGAATATGACAGCAAATGGTCATTCTCATTAACTCATAATTCATTTATGACAGGAGTAAGGAAGCATATACATTTGCCATTTGGGAACATTATGTCAGCTCTACATTAGTTGCACTCAAAGATCGTAAAAATAGAACGTACCTACCAAATTTTCAAGGCAATTATTTATCAAACTACTAATTTAAAATGAATTAATATAGTCCTTGTTGGTGTGGTTTAGCAATTATTAAACATAATATTTTAACAACAGCTTTAACTACAGAGGAGCAGCAACATAAGTTTTTTTAACTGCTCCTGTTGATGTACATGCCAAACGGAAATGATTTTGAGTAGACATGCCACCTTCAAAAACTCTCACAGAAGTTGCGGAAGCCATATCCATTTTCCTATCACTTTTATAATTGGTTTGAAGATTTATTAGCTAAAGCCATCAATTATTCCATTAAATAATTTATTATTTTTTTAATGCTGTTATTACATCTCTACACTTATCTATTTCAGCATTTTCCCCTCTCTCTTCCAAGTTAGACCTTACCTTCTATTTTCCCTACAATAATGTTCCCAACAAAGAGTGGTATTTTTCAACAAATAATTAGGAAATATTTCTGCTCTGACAAATCCACCAAGATTCCATTTATTGTTATAGGACTTTTGTGTCATTAGACCATGTACCTTTGGATCGAGATTATATGAATGAAATTTGTAAATGACAGTAAAATTCTTGTCATAATTTAAATTCTTTTTTTTTTACTATGTCTACCCCAAAAGGGTACATTGAGTCATTATATTCTTCCTGTATTTAATTTGGATAAATACTTGGTAAAAGAGTTCTGGGCTCAAGTCTTGGTGTTACCAGGACACTATTATGCTACTGCAACGTAAGACATATGATCCACCTTGACTGGTTTTCAGGCTGTTGCCTCTGGCTGATGAGAAAGTCCCCATTTCAATTACCTACTAATTTTGGATGCATTGCCACGGGAGAGTTTTCATATTTCTTCTTTCTTCCCAGTGATTCAGTCAACACCCATTTCTCCACGAATACTTTGTAATTTACAGCAGGGAATTTATTTTTGAGTCTATCAATTTCATGAAGGCTGTATCTTTAAGCATTAAATTCAAAATCTGACAAAAATTACGTTTCCATTTTTAAGCTAACTACCTGCACTGGAGAATTGTTAAATCTCTGAGCCGAGAGACAACACAGCGCATGCGTAACTTGGCATTTGAGTTTGATCGAGTACTAAGTGGAATCAAGGAAGACCAGCCTCGCTGGAGAGACTGTGTACTTCGTGTTGGAGGATCACTGAGCTTTGCAACTGGTTACCAGTACGTCCGCCAGTACTTTGATGTTGATGCTAAGAATTCGGTAAATATATACTAAAAATACCATGTTTCAAAGGATCTGAAATATTATTCTGTTCTCTGTATTTGCTTGAATCTAAAGTGGTGGTTTTCCTGAGGGGAAGGCCTAGGAGGAAAGGGAGATCATCTTTAACTATCTTGCATACAACTTGGTATACATTATATGGTGGAATAATTCCTTGAATTGTAAATGATTAAAATACTTTCATGAACATTATATTGTTGGTAAATCAAATTATTGGAAGGGAACGAAAATGGTTCTATCGTAATTCACCACTTTTTTATTGCCTTATCTTATTGAGTTTTAAAAACAAATTTTACTGTTCTTCAAACTGTCACCTAATTTCCAAGTTATAGGTGGTTAAAAATTGAAGCTCTCAACCCTTATACTGAAGGGGCTGGCCCATAGTTGTTGTATCACATGTTATGCAGCTTTCATCTAATTGCCAGTGTTAAACCAATGACATTGTGAGTCATTCACAACTCTCCGATTATGTCGAGGCTGTAACACAGTGGAAGGCAACTTTTGGCTATTTTTGTTTTATGGCCAAATATTTGTTTTACTAAAAATAATATTTTGGATCTATCTACTGAATTCATGAATGAAATTGAGATTTCAATCAGAGTGAGAGATTCCATTCTCAAAACTAAACATGCCTTCATTCTTAAGCATTCCATTTGAATGAAAAAAATAAAAATTTAAGTACCTTAAAATACTCTTTTTACTTTCCAGTACCTATGACTGTTCTTGCAATGATTTTGAAATCAACAATCCTCATATGGTCATCTTAAACTTACACAGATATGGCAACTGACACACTAAAATTTTGCAATACAAAGCAAATTATTAATGAGGATAACAGTTTGGGTGCCATGAGATTGATAACTGGGGAATGAGGGAATTAGGGAAGAGGGGATCTGAAGGTCCTCTTTCATCATTACCTTTCCCTTCACACATTACTCCTTTTTGTGAGATGTCATTATCTCCCAGTACATGTTCCTGGTAGGTTTAAAAGGCTGGGTTAATGTAATAAATCCTAGTGCATATATGCAAATTGAAAGTACACAAAAATCTGTAAGGGGATTCCCCAGCACTAACCCTACCTGCCAGCACCCCTGGTTATCAGTTAATAACAAAACAAGGAGTGATGAGAAGCACAATGGAATGATACCATCCTTTCCAAAATGACCTGTTCTCCAGGGGAAGCTATGAAAGTATCATTCTCATACTCCTGTTTTTAACTCTGTCTTTAGCTGTCCAGATGGGGAATATTGACCCCAGTGACACTAAATGTATGCCATTTATTCATTTTTAACAGTTTACTATAGAATGATAACTTTTTAAGTTTAGGTATTTATAAATCACACCTTATTTCTGGAGCACATTTGCTTGTCCAAAACAGTATCTGAGGCACACGTGATCATTTCCCACGGATCAAATTTTGCTTTGGAGCAAAAAATTCTGATATAATTATTCAATGTTTTAAGATCTAAGAAACAATCTGATACAACTGCATGTTTTATCTTTTATTACCAATGTATTGCAATCATTCCATGTCTTAGGAACAATACACATGGTATTTATGTAGATCTAATATTTACCAAACAGGCTGATAACATGGTTGAGCATATACGTGAGGCTTTTAAGGAAGAAGTGGGAAGACTTACATGGATGGACCATGAGACAAAGGAGGCTGCACGCCAAAAAGCAGATGCCATGAATCAGTTCATTGGTTATCCTCCCTGGTACAGCAACATAACAGCCCTTGAAGAACACTATAAAGGGGTATCTATGATGAGATATTGTTAACTTATGCTCTAAGTAATTTGCTTATTCAATTCAATAAATTTTCAATGCCTTGTAGTTAATTTAAAATATGTTATAGTTGACTCTTTTCAATAGAGGACCAAGTTTTTAATAGGTATCACATGAATGGGTGTGGGCCAATAAAACTCTTAAAAAAAGAAAGTGTTAACAAAATAATTCGGGAAAATTACTCATGTACCTCCATACATTCTTGTATTTCATATATTTTAAATTTTATTTCAATTAATTAATAAAAATTCTATCAGAAATATGCAAAACAATAATTTATTATGAGGGAAAGAAGGAAATTTGCAAGGGAACTAACTGCAATGTTTTACACAATCATTTCACCAACATTGTGACTTAGGATTTCACAAGTGGACCACATCTCAAATTCATCTAAAGCACTTTCTTTTGGAACAATTGCATTAATCAGATGTTCACAGTGTCCTATAGCCTATTCCAGGCTAACCACAATTCCATCTTTTCAATTTCATATGCTACAAGAGATTAACTTATTTTTCTTTTCAGTTGACTGTTGGGAAAAAACATTTCCAAAATGTTATCTCTGTCACAACCTTCCTTGTAAGACAAGTGATGAAGAAATTAAGGCAACCTACTGATCGAAATGAGTGAGTTTTCCTAGATAGAAAAAAAAGGTAGTATAGTAAAAAGCTCAATGAAGGTACTACAATAGTCAAAAATATCTTTATGTGGTTGTTATGGAATGGAAACCAAAATTAGTTTGCAGTTGCTAGCATTTAAAAAAAGTTATGTCCCAAGAAGTGCTTTTCACTTCCAACTCCATTTGATTGGTACAGGATAGGCCAAGTCTGCTTGGCATATTTTTTTAAATTTTCAGTATAATAAGGTGGTAAATTTGTAACATAAGAAAAAAAATCCCTGAAAAGTTTTTCTCAACACCAACCATATTTCTTCTCTAGATCTTACTTATAATAAAGATATGATAGTCTACCACTTAAGGTAGTTTTTTTATGGACACAGACACTAACTTCTGTTACATTTCTAGGCCCCACTCAAAATTAAACTAAACACATTACAATAATACAACTAGCATTACAATAAATCATTTTTAAATACCATATGCTTGTTTCCTTCATTTATTCCATCCAATATACCTAATCTTTTCTACCTCAATCTTACTCACCCAACATTCTCCCCTCCATTAGTCTTGAACAATCCATTGTCACTCAATAAGCTCTGAATTCACTATACCAGTCTTCTTTGAATTTCTCCCAAAAACCTTCCTCCCCACCCATGCATAGAGCGTCTTTGTTTGTTTTTCTTTCTATCGATTTCAGTCTATATATTCTTCTCTACACCCACATTTTAAAGAGCCTCCAACTAACACATGTCCTTGAACCTAAATCTATGTCTAGAATTACTGGCCTAATATTTTGCCATAGAGTTCTATGAATTTTTCCATCATACCTTCAATTAAGACCTCCTGCTGTGCCACTGATACCATGCAAACATTTTCCATTCTACCCTCCTGACAGTACTTTCACTATCCTGTACAGTGACTCATTTCACACTGTCTCTTTGAAGTCTCCAGATCCTCACTCATATCCTTCCAATGTGAAGCCTTCACCATATTTGTTTCTTGACTTAGTTTATTTACCTCCTCTTATTTCCCAAGCCTGTGTTTACATTTTTCCATTTCCATCTCTTGTTTATCTCCTTAACTATCTGTGCTGTACTCCAAAGCTTCCTCATTCTTTTACTATTGTTTTGTTTGCAGTGTTAGTTACCAACATTTTTGAGCTACTTCCACTGTATTCTACTGTACCATCCCACTGTCCTCACACAGAATTTTCTCAACTGCTTTCTTGGACTCTTTTTCTTTCAGTGCCAGTTAAAAGCTTCTACATTCCATTTTACATCTTCAATTTTTTCCTCCTGAATTTTACACTTCACGAGAACTAAAAATTATCAATTCATAATATTCTATTTGTGTGGGTGATTACTGTTAAATCAACTAGTCATTTTCACAATCTTTTGGCTGATGTTTCTTTATATTTTTTTCTTTCTTTATCCTCATATTAATTTATACCGAATAAGCCCACACACATTTTGATCTCCCAGATCTTAGCACCACTCATAGTCCTTATGGAATTAAATTAAACCTTTTTGCTTGGCAGAATCTTAATGAATCTTCTAAAATACTGTAACACACTTCATTCCACATAAATGTTCACCCTGTAAAATTGTGCATCATTGTTGTTTAATCAAATATGCAATTCTAATCCACTATTTCACATAAGCAGTAGTGGTGTATGGTGAGTTGTGTACATCCTAAGAAAACAAGGAAAATTATAAAATAACATTTTTCTGGTAATTGGAAATGAAGGTAATTCATAGAGTAAAAGGAAATAAGAAATAGATTTTACTACATGATTGCATGCATCTATCACTCTAACTTGCCAATCTCCCAGTCCCCATATTTCTATTTTTTTAGGATAACGAAATTATATTTTGTAATATTCCACCACTTTATTATGAGTCAACATGTTCTTCATCCTAAAATGGAATTCCACAAGGTCGCCCTCCAACATCTCCTTCATCAATTTTTTTAACTTTTATTTTCATTCTGTGATGATTCACGAATGCTATTTTTCTACCTCCAGTTTTGAGCATTTGACATATTCCAAATTTGAAGCTATTCTCATATTAAAATATGGACTTATGTAAAGTTTTCAGTAATATGACCCCTTTAACAAGCTTTCATTGTGATATTAAAAAATGTTATATGCTTACACAAAAAATGACTTGCTAAAAGCTTTATGGCTAGCAAATAGCACATTATTTATGCACTATCACTTCCGTACTTTTATAGCAGATGATTTCTCCCAGAGTATCTACTTTCTTGCTATAAAATTTCACCAGGAATTAGGATTGATGCTTCCATTTTTTACTTTCTTCATACATAATAAAGGGGTTTCAATGAAAACATTTCAAATTGGGGATTTCAAAGGTCATAGATACATGGTTTGAGGGCCCCATGGACATGTTTTAACGGTTTTCCAAATTATGCCTATTTGTGTGTCTGCATGGGATAGTTTTTTGAGGACACAAAAACTATAAACCTGAGCAGCATGCAATTTTATTTTTAATATTTAAGCGAACTGATTAAATTTAGACAAAAATCAACCCACTGCAAGTGACCAAGTGGGCCTTCTAAATGTGTGAGTGGTCCTGCTCCAAAAATATAATTACAAAGAGCAGGAGATCTGCTAACTATTTTTCATTATGAATTAATTTTCTGTGAAGTAGCATTTCATTTTTCTTATTAGATATCAAAGAATTGAGTTACTAGCATAGGAGTTGAAGAATTATGTGGATAAGGGGCTGAATTTTCTTTTCATCGTTTACCGCATTTGGCATAAAACATTTACCAAATGTCGTTCATTTGAAGATTTTAGCATTTTTTTGGTCCTTTAGAATATAGTCACCGTAGAATCTCCATTGTTACCACAGAGTCATTCTTCTGAAAAGGAAAACTCTTAAGGAAAACCACGCATGGAGAAAGTCATGAGCTGACCACATCAGATTTTTATATCAAGTGAATAAGAACCTAGCCACTACGTTTTTATAGAATCCATTCCTGACAAATAAATTGCTGTGGGAGAGAGAGCATAGATAAGAGAAATGTAGAATACCTAGTTAGGTAGAGGCACATTAAAAGTCAGGTCTTCAGATAGGATTAGGTAAACCATTTAAAAATACTTATATCATGAACCAGTATCATAATCATATATCATAGCCATACAATAGTCCAGAAAAATATGCCAACAAAGCTAACTAGAAAATTAACTCATTCACCAGTTGACTTGGATATTATGCCTCATCTAAATTCCATCCTGAACTAAATTTATAGGTGGACCACTAGTCCAGCAGTAGTTAATGCATTCTACAATCCTCAAAGAAACTCAATAAGTAAGTATGAAAATACTGTGATAGTGCAAATCCCCATAAAAAATTTCTATTAGTTCCATTAAAACTTATTTTATTTCCTTACAGCATTCCCAGCAGGCATTCTTCAGTCTCCATTCTTCAAAAAGGGTCGTGTTCAGTGAGTATCAATAAAGAAAAGCAGATATTAACTATATATGATAGTTAAAATGTCAATAGTAATTCTTTGCCAGAGTATTTTTATCATAAAATTTCAGAAAATTAATCTTCTTGGGAATAAGCCGTATGTACACACTGCAACAAAACAAATTTCTTAATTAGATTTAAAGAAAAAACAATAATATGCACAGAAAAAGACTGAATACTGACATATTTAATTATTATTAGACCCCTGAAGTTTATACCACCATACCATATTTTTATTGGAAAGTCATATTTATGTAAGACATTGTAATATCAATTTAATACAAAAATGCATACGTAACTATTTAAGCCATACATGAATTTATGTATTTTTGCATATATTGGGGGTTTCTACATTGTGCAGCATATTTCTGCCTATTTTTGCATATCTAAGTTCATGCATATTAAGCATTTAAAAATAACACTGCAATATTCCCTCACTAATCGTGGGATTCACTAATAAGTTTAATAAAACCTGAATAAGACTTTAATTTTGGTTGATGCATAAATGAAATCATTAAAAGAATTTAGAAGATTGATAATCCACTGCACTGAGAATTGAGGACACTGTGAGAGGTTACCCACTAATATGTGTACTCAGGGTTCAGCCTCAATTAATTTATGTTAATTTGAATTAGATGTATTACTTTACATTAGAAAATGTTTTGCTAGTTGTAATTAGTATATCACTAAAGTATTGAGTGACAGCCCACCAGGTTCCCTGTCATTCTTCCTCCTTCATTTCCTGCAGTACTGGGAGACATAAAGGGGTTGTTTTGCACACAAATTTTGCCTGTCAAATGGTCATTTTGTTATCCCTACGTTGTGACAGACACCAGCATCATGGAAGTGTGATAGATCAAAAGCATATTACGAGTCAAAAGCTAAATATCTAATATCACAAGAAAATGAAAAACAAAGCCAATCCAGACAAAACAAACCTCTTCAACTATTGTAATTTGTGGGTATTGTAGGTGGAGTTCAAATTTTATATGGGACTCCTCTTAACACAGTGTGTTTCAAGGGAGAGGTTCTTTACAATATTCCATCCACACCTTTCACCTTTTATTGCTGTTTTTGCATGGGAACTTTTCCTAGCATTCTTCCACTAATTAACAAGTAAGAGTATTTTAAATTGATATAATCCCAACCTCCACAGGAAAAAATGCAAATCTCTTCAGCCTCATGCCCAAAATTTTCGCAATATAACCAATAGGCTGAGAAAGTTGAGATTGGGGACATTTGATGAAGTAATATTTGTCAAAAGTGCTGATGCAAGGTCTCAATAATGTTCTTCAGTAATAGAAATGCGATCGCAAAAATAGGTTAGGAAGTGAGATACGCAGGTCGTCGGTGGCATAACCAAAGTATAATATCGGGGTAAAGGGGTGGCTAATACTGATTCTTCTTGTAATTATGAATACAAGTATTATGCACTTTTGACAAATTGAAAAAGAATTTCCTTAAGAAAAATAAAAAATGAACCTACTCCCCATTTTCTTACCAATCTATTTTTAGGGCTTTAAATTATGGCAGCATTGGAGTTGTGATAGGGCATGAGATAACTCATGGATTTGATGATATGGGACGACAAAGCGACCTTCATGGGAATTTGGCTCAATGGTGGTCAGAGTCTACTATTGAAACATACCTGAAAAAGGCTCAATGTTTCATTGATCAATATGGAAACTACAGAGTGCCTGAACTGGACAGTTTGCTGGGAAGTCAAGTGTTGGTATGACAAAATTTAATGAATTCAATTCAATCTTGAGTATCCTAAACAATGGATATCACATTTCCAATAGATAATATTCTAAAATGCATCTGTTACCAGGCAAATGGCATCATAACACAAGGAGAGAACATAGCTGACAATGGAGGCATTCGGCAGGCCTTTCTTGCTTATCATCGATTTGTACAAAAACATGGGCCAGAGCCCAGACTTGCTGGTTTGGAGGCCTTCACACCAGAGCAGCTCTTTTACTTGGGATTTGCCATGGTAAGTGCCACCAAATTTGGCCCCCCACTTATATACTCAGTGAACGGTAACACACTACAGGTAAAGCTCTTAAATTATAACTTAAAGAAAATAGGCAGACTGGTTAGTGGATGAACTCAAGTGTAACCACTATTATGTCAGAGACAGAGGAAAAGGGGTGCCTTAGAATCAAGCTTTTCCCACATTTTGACAATTCGTTCAGAAATCTCTGTTAAAACCTCATCCACTAGCCACTTCCCAAACCATTGAAATGCATAGCAACCCATGCAAACACCACCTCTTTTTCTCCTCTCTCTAATCACTTCTAAGCAGATGTGCATATGAAGTCCCTCTGCTGGAGATGGAGTAAAGCTCCAAATACTACAGCATAAGGACCCCATCTCTTTAATGTAATACCTGTAACTGCTGTAATTCCTTTGTTTTATTAATAATAATATTTTCCTGCTTACTATGGCTATTTTCAACATGCAAGTTGTCACACAAACTTAAAAATATTTTACCTGACTGGCTATGCTATGAGTGACTGGCTGAATGAAAAATGTTTATTTTTGACAAACCACCTTCTTGCAAGATAATCAATCATTCAAGGTGAAAATACAATCAGAAGTGGTTCAATGCCATTTGAAATGAGACCCTCCAGCAACATTGAGTTTTACCTTTATTGTTACATTTATATTTATAAAAATTTTTGAGTGAGAATTAATAGCAACTTCCCATTATGACAAAAAAAATTATCACCGCAAGTGGGTGGAGCTACCCCACCTCCCAACTTCATAATCAGCATCAAATTCCTGCCAAATCTCTTTTCCATGAGTGAGGGAATTTTGAATCATAAATTAGAAGGGGCATACATAGGAAGACTAGCTTCCTTTATATTATAGCACACATTAATAAAAACCCAAATCCAAGCCAAAAGAATGGGCAAAACTAATACAAAAGCCGAGTTCAATACCCAAGAGAGCATTAGCTGAGAACAGATGCCAAAAGCTGGAAACAATTTTAAGCTGGCGAGAGGGATGGGAAAGAAAGGGAGATGGCAAGAGTCTGGGTATCTCCCCTCCAATGAGGGGGTGAGTGAAAGTGACTGCATAAGCTATTTTCTCTGTGAGTAACTCTTTATTGCACTACTGAATTTAACCATTGGACAGAAATATTCGACAGAATCAGAACACAAATCAAAACTGCCCTAAGGTAAGGTTTTTTTTTCTAGTGATTATTAGATAGGTACTAATTGAAATTCTTTTAGTTGACAAAATACCTTTATCTAGTCCAGTAAATAAATAATTAGAGCTATCTCAATATACGGAATCACATTTTCAAGATAGCATTGAATCATTTCCTTATAATTATCATAATTAGTACATGAAAGTATGCAAATTTTTAAATATGAAATAATATCAGTCAATTTCCCATTAGAAGGTAACAAGGATCATAGTATGGCACAGCAAAGACTCTTTCTCTCCATTTTCAATTTATTTCAAGATCAATCATTAATGATGCACAGATTCCCTAGATTAATGAGTTACAGTTGAACCATGTACTGCATCTATCATGTTTTTAACTTTTCAAACATGTCCTACTGCAATAAATGAAGGATTACTTTTAAGTATAAACCATATTTTATGTACCTAGCACATAGCCATGATAAAAAAAATGTCATTATCATTTTCATTACCTTCTCATCTCATACCTATTGCAATAAGCAATGATTGCCATCCCTTGGACAACTAGTTAACTGAAGCTTGATCATCCGAAAATCTAACTGACTTGATCAGTTCCTCAACTGATTTCACTCCTACCTCCATTCCTTCCCATGTCTCTTTTACAATTTATCCCACATATAGGTATAATGAAAAGTATAGGTGATAATGGAGAACTTTTTCTTACTGACCTGCCTATCATTGCTCACCCTGTTTCTCTACCCGCTACCCTCACCTGTGCAGTCTGAGAAGTACAGGTTTGAGATAAATATCATATCTTCTGCAATACGTTAATTAATTGTTCCCAATTTAAACTGCTGATTTCTTCTTGAAATCCACGAAGGAAACAAATGCATCTTAGAAACAGTAGGATGCACAGAGTTACATGGACATTGAAAACCCCATCCCTTATGTGTCAGTTCACCAAGTAAAGCTTTAAGCATTAAAATACAGCTAGGGAAGGTAGATATTCCTCTTTCCCAACCCTTCCCACTTACACACCATGTAGCAGGTACTAGTGTTGGCAAGTGCACGAACATCAAAAACCTTGTCCACAACTTGCATGCCAGGTAGTCGATCCTGAATTTCACAAACCATTTTCTGCATATTTCTTGACATCATTCACTAAGTAACCACAGCCATCCCATTTTACACCAATTTAGCAACATCTAAGGTTCTGTAGTGAAAAATGATGCAGGACACCCATTTTGGCTAATTTCAATTTGCTATCCAATAAACTACCTATAACTGTGAAATTTCAACCATGGGGCAGAACTTGAAGATGCGCGACAAAAATTCCAAAAAATATCCTTCATTCTATTGAGCCACAAAAAAGACAACTTTTGTGAACCCAAGAAAGCTGCAATCGGAATAAAAGTTTTTGACAATTAATCCTAATATAAATGTTGGTAGTGACAATAAGTTTAGCCACCTGTTGAGATTTTATGACCATTTTATTCCAAAGCTCAGAGGGCTATCATTCATCACATCCAATAAAATCTCAAGGCTGCTTCCAATTTTGTAAACAAGCTAGTATCCCTTCTGAAAAGAGTACTTTGAAAGCTAGCATATTGTTTCTTGTGCTCCATGACTTATTTGCAGTGTGCTGAGACACTACGATGCAATTAACTACATGAAAGGTTTAATTTGACCTCGTGGATGTGTTGTCCTGAATATTAGTACATATTAAAAAAATCACAATGGAAAAACCATTCACCTGAACTGGGACTCGAACCTGGACCCATCGATTTCTGATTATAAGAGGATGCCTGGGTGGCTTAACTGGCTAAAGCACTCGGACAGAAATCGAGGGATCCGAGTTTGAGTCCTGGTCCAGGCGAATGGCTTTTGCATTGTGAATTTTATCGTATATATATAAATATATGCAACAGTGGGTGATTCACTAAAAGTTAGTTATATCTTTGAAAAGGGTTAAATGTTGCTTTAGCCTCATGGACTGTGGCAAGGATGATTGTGTGACATTGTATGTACGGAAATTCATAAGAACATCTTGTTCCATTTAAAGCCCTCAAAAATCAGTATAAGAGGACATCTGGGTAGTTAAACTGCCTAAAGCACTTCGCTGGAAATCGAGGGATCCAAGTTCGAGTCCCGGTTCAGGCAAATGATTTTTGCAATGTGAATTTTTTCACATTTGTATGTGCAGCAGTAGGTGATCTGCTAAAAGTTACTCCTAGTATCTCGGTATGTTAGTATTGTTTTAATGTGTATTCTTGACTTGATCAATATTTTACTCAGTTAATATCTAAGGATTAATAAAGTATCACAAAGATTAGTAGAGCACTAAATGAATATGCAGCATCCACAATAAAATTAACCAGTCGGGTAATGCTCCGTGAGATTACCACAGATTGATAAAAGTGTGTGCAACCTGCATTTGCACATCCAAGCTTAATCTGCAAAACATTAATATTTTGAACTGCAACATATGTTTCAATGTAAGAAAATTTGTGATTCCACCAATCTTTCAGATGTGAACAGGGTCATGAAGAATTTACACTTTTTGTAGTTCATATTCCAAATTGCTACTAAACCACTAGCCACCTTTCTGCAGATCAGGTGAATTAAGAGATTGATTTCTATTCCCCTTATGGCTTTTAGACTACAACAGTACTGTACACATCTCATAAAACAACAAGCAAAAATAATCATTGCTGCATTTTCAATAAGATTTTAGAGAAACACAGCATCGAGTCTATTTCACTGTCCTTTGATGGCAAACTGAGCTACAGAGAATACATGCATAGCATTTTCAGAGGCATTAATGAGTTCTATACACGTTTGTTTTCCCTATTAAAGAAATAACTAAAAA
The DNA here is from genome assembly GCA_002093875.1 of Calopteryx splendens. Taxonomy (NCBI): domain Eukaryota; kingdom Metazoa; phylum Arthropoda; class Insecta; order Odonata; family Calopterygidae; genus Calopteryx; species Calopteryx splendens. The sequence goes on from LYUA01000116.1 coordinate 1,197,926, forward strand.
GACAGAAATCAATAAACAGCATGATTAGTCAGGCGGCATTCTTACATACAGGAGCAAATGATTTTCAATGCAAGCTTGGGTGGGGAGATTACAGAGTTAATAGCAAAGCTCCTCACTAGTGGCCACATGTTACATATTAGGGTCTTCAATTACATCTCTCTCTCCAGTTGTCGAAATATTTTATAAATATTGAATTAGCCACAAAGGAACCAGTAAATAGCTCAATATAGCAGTGAAATTATAACATCTGCATTCATCATATCAGGCAATTAAAACTCATATGATTACAGAAGTCCAAGTAATTAAGGAGTTTATAATTTTGGTCAGTATTTTGTTACGTATAACCACAACAAATTTTACATTCAGTGGTTGTTGAACAATTACTGAAGGTTTAACAAGCAGTTATCATAAATATCCATAAAACAATTTATAAATGTCACAGAAATGTACTTACTAAAGTTGCTGATCATATTCCTAGACGCTTGAAATTTCTCTTTGATCAATGTCACAATAAGCACAGGATGTACTTTCTTTAAATGTATGCATGATACAATTATCATTATTTGACTTGCATCAGTAAACGACTTACATGCTGGCATTCCAGGATTAATAATTTTCTTTCCTAAAATTAACTTTTTAACTTCAATAACTGTTGTCCATTTTTAGGTATGGTGTGAGTCATCAACTCCAGAGTCATTGCTGCAGGAGGTGTTATCAGATCCGCACAGCTTACACCGATTACGTGTGAGAGGGACTTTATCCAACTCTGAAGACTTTGCAAAAACCTTTCACTGCAGTAGTGAATCCACCATGAACCCCAAAGAGAAGTGTATCATATGGTAGACCATTAAACCATCGCAAAAAATTATGCATTGCAAAGTGCTTTCAAGAACATTAACTATGAACATTAGCATTCCTTTTAAATGAAATGGCCGAAGAACAGTCCTGAATATATAGGGAAAAATTGTAGAACTCAACAAAACTTGTATATTTTCAGATTCATATAATTTTCGAATGATAAATCTTTGCATATAATTTCACACACAGACTCAGAACTTTCAGCACATTTATTTTATGTATGAGAGTCTTATGCAAAGAGCAATTCCATCAAAACCTATTTCTGGTCTTGCACATCGAAAAGAGAAAATGTTTTTATTAAGCAAAACATATTTTCAAGTTTCAAAATTTTCCACACACAAATCTACGACAATATGTACATACATTTTAATGTTATTGAGATAATGTATAAATTTACATTTAAATAAAATAAAGAGCTATAAATATTGTACAGGATAATTTTAGCTCATTTCTCCACTGAATATCAGTGGCAGAATTACTAACAGTATTCCAAGAAAAACATTATGAAATGATCTTCAGCGATCTAAAATGTTAAAAAAATGAAATTATAATTGGAAATTAAAAATGTATCTACACAATGATTTTATCACACACAGAGGTCACAAAAATTCCATTCTATGATAGAGAGAATAAAATATCAAGATAACTCCCTCCACACCAGCACTGTTAATGTTGAGGTTAGTTGATGAACTGTTTTTACCAGAGTCAAACATTCCATTAGCCTTCCTTGAAAACAAACTGAATGGTAGTAAAAACCTCATATGCATATAAATGCAATAAGACCGGTAAGTAATTACTCAACTGTTGAACACAATAGAATTTTAAATAATTTTCATTCTTTTGAAAAATTATAATATTTTAATTCATGCTTCTGTGAGACAGATTTAAAAAAGAATATCACCTCAGAAACATCATTTGACCACAGCAAAATGTCTTTCATTTATTACAACTCAGTCAACTGTCTCAATTTCCAACTCCAAGTCCTCAATTTCACTCATAATCTGTTTTTTCCTCTCAATTTTATTTTTCTGTTCTTTTTCAGGGTTTTTGAGTTCCCCTGAGGCTATCCTCAGCTCTAGAACTTCAATCTCTTTCAGTTTCTTCTTCAAGTTTTTAATTCTTTTCTGTGGATCAGTGGTAACTGCCTCAGGAGGGGATTTCTTATTCGAACTTGCAGAATCATTTGGACTCAAACTGGCATTTTTCAGAGACGTTGTTACTGAATCAACTTCTGCCCCCTTGTTGGCAGATTTCTTTTTCTTCTTCTTTTTGGATGACTTTGACGCTGCATTGCAATGTTAAAAACAAAAATCAATGTCATTTAAATTAACAATTTAAACATTTGATTTCCTTAAACCATGCACAATAAACATGAGTACTTATAAATAGTTATGAGTTATTCTACTCAGCTAGACAAATTTAATATCACTTATCAAAAGACAATCTAAATGACCCTTGCATGTACCCACCGCACGCATAAGTTGAATCAATGAAATCTTGAAGTAATTTGGTGACATCATGTTTTTTTATGATATTTGATGTTTATGATCTCCTTTGTATCACAAGAAATCATGCCCTTAGTATTACTTCGATTTTTAACATTCCTATTAAATTAATTCCTGCATGGGAGTTGTCTTACACATCTTTTACACCTCTGCTTTATAATTTTATCACAGAAAGAAATTTAAATGCAAGATTTTCACACAATTTCCTTATTATAAGGATTTGGAATTAACAAATTACCAAAGGTGGACACATGTGTGAAACTTAATTCTGAACAACACTATTACCGGAAAATTTTTTTATCAGGTTTTTCAATTATAGCTGAGAGATCAAGCATTAAAATGTACAACAATAAGCATCCAACATGAGCCTGGGAACAACGTGGACAGTCTGAAGAACTGACTGGACTACAGAATGGATAAAAAAAAACTTTTTAAAGAAACAATTTTATAATTTCCCATGGCTACAATATAGAGCAAAACTTGAATAACTATAGGAAAAATGAGATCATTAGAAATTCAAGTCTTAAGGCCCGTTTACAGGGGGCATTTATTGCTGCAATAATTGCGCGAACGATTGCA
>LYUA01000116.1:1200892-1216213 GCA_002093875.1 Calopteryx splendens
TTCTATTTTGCCTGCAATTGAACGTGAAAGTTCGCGTTATTACGACACGTGCAAGTGTTCATGCAATTATTGCAGCAATAATTGCCCCGTGTAAACGGGCCTTTAGTTATGACAACTTTATGTTTGAGTTGGTGCTGAAGAATAAGGATGCAGTGGGGAGTAAAAATACAAGGTCAAACCAAAATAACCTGAAGTTTGATTAAGACGGTTGAGCTCACCTAGAGCTAAATTAAAATTTCTTTGCGATTGAATTGAACATTGTGGACTTTTGGGATGGCCCGAGCATCTCCACTTGTTGGGGGTGGAAGTTATAATTAGACATTGCCAAATACACTACCTCCAAAGAGGAAGAAATATTGCAAGGTATAAAATCCTGTCACTGTCCAGGTAGGGTGTGAGGTTCTGCAGACAACAGTGTATCCTTATGACTAACCCTTCAATTAATTACACTTTTGGCAACACAGTGCACAGCTTGAAGTGGACATGACTGAGGTTTAGGACCAACTGAAATTTTTTAAGACCATACTCTACCCAATAATTATTTATTAGGTCTTGTCTATTCCATGCCTTTGAACTTCCTTTCCCATTTATTCTGAGTTACGAAGGCATTTGAATTTTAGCATAAGCACTAAGGAGTATAAAATTGACACAATTGTGAATTCCTTTCCGTACCGGATCTGGTTCCTTTCCCTGTGCCACCTGTGGTTTTCCAGGAAAATCTAGCATAACCATTAGTTTAGTCCAAGGATAAAAGTAAATATTTTTCTGATGAGTTTCTTTCCAGGTAAATATTGTCAGTACAACTTTAGTTATACAATTTATGAGAATCAAGGAATTTACCAGGTCTCTTTACAGTCTAAATGTCTTTATACTAAACTTTTAAAGCGAGAGTTCCTTTGGAAAATTTATTCTTGTCAATTTAGTAAGACGGTTAAGATATCCAGGGATACTATGCAACTGGAGTAATACATAGCACTATTTAGTGATACTTAATACACATTTTTTTAAGATTAAGCTGAGAATGCCAGTGTCCAAATTTCTTGCTTTTTCAGTTCAGTGAGAAGTCAAATCATAGTATTGTCACAAAATTGGGGAAATTTTCTGGGAAAACAATGCACACCATTAAATGGATTATTTTACTTTCCCAAAAGTTATATGACTACATGGTTGGGTCATATGGCTCATAAAAATTGATGGTTTAGCTTTAAGCATAGGCTATGGAGAATACTTGCAGTGATGTATTGTCACTGAACTGCTGAAACAATATCATTTGTATTCATTAATGCTTATTATCATATAAACCTTTACATTAATTTTAACTATAAAATACAAAGTTAACTTTTGCCAACTGCTTTGCCTTCAACCTCTACTCGCATATTTTAAGGCCAATATTTTCCCCGGGAAGGTGCAATTACATGTACACTCAAATTGCCTTTCACTCACAGACATACAATATAAAACTGTTAATGTTTAAGGATTTTCAATGTAATATTTACTTAATTATCTTTGCACACTTTTAAATATTATTTTACTCTCCCAAAAGTTATAAGACTATATACTATGTATATGGATGGGTTTTACAATGAAATCTCAAAGTTATTATTTTTATTTTGCTGTTATAAGAACTCTTGGTGTCTGAAATAATAAATTAATTGTCATGATGATAGCGTAAGTATTACAGAAACTGGAAAAATTTCCCAAACTACACCAGAATACATTTTCCGAGATCAGTGAATAACTGATTAGTGAACAATTGAAATAACTGATGTCAAAGATTAAGCACAAACAAAAAATATAATTATAATGAGGAAGTGTGCTGCTTGAAAATACAGAAAATAAATACACAAAAATGTGATCAGAAAGTGAAAATTAACGACAAGGCTCGCTTTCTTGTATGACCTTGATTTTATGAAAAATAAAAGAGAAAATTCATGATTCCCACAATTATATAATTCAATATTTCTCAGCTGCTTGAGGCAGCTCTGCAACACTTTTTTTCTTTGACATCAACTACCAAAATCAAAATTTTTTAGTCATGATTTTGCCTTCTAATGCTCTCAATATTATTGCAGCATTCCAAGTATCTTATGACCTGTGACTTATTAACAATTGTTGACAAAACAATTGACAGCAAAAAAACTATTTCAATAAAAAAGTTTAAAAATTTCCCCCACTCCCTAAGAAAGAGAATTGTATTGTTAGAGAATATTATTTTTAAAAGGTGGAGAGAAGTTCCCAATTCCCTCCCAAGTCTTTGCCAACCTCTTACATGTGATGCCAACAAAGATAGCAACTGAAAGTTGTTTAAAAATTATGATCATTATGTTATTTCCTGCTTTACCCAATTCATCTCCATCCCATTCACCATCCTTTCCAATAGTCCTGGCATCCTCTGCCATATGCCGCCAAGAGGCTTCAGTAGATGCAGAGGTTTCATTAACTACTCTATTAGCATTGAGCAGTCAGTGAAAGTTGGAACATAGTAGAAAGAGCCAGAAAAGAACAATTTGAAGTGTGAACCCAATCCAAAACAGTTAATTTGTCTACTATTGATCCCTTGTTTAAAATACAGAGAAACCCATTTCACCCACTAAAGGTTAGAAAACCACCCTGAAGACATTTAACATTTTTCCAGTCCCTAAAACTCCCCGGGTCTTAATAAACAAATAGTACAATCTACCTAAGACATTTTTTGTGTCTTAAGAGGCACTTCAACCTCATTCATCCAATCCTCCCTGTCAATTGGCAGACAGTAAAAATAAAACATGGCATCTGTCATTATCTGCTACAAAGCTGGTCTCTTCCCCCTTCCCATCTCCTACCCCTACACATCTTATACAGAACAGCACCTGGAATATCTGATTAGTCAGTTGAGCAGGGTAGAAGACCATGAAAATGTAGGAGACTGATAAACTAATATTTTCAGTCGTTTATACAAACTCTCCTCAACATCATAAATTTTAATTAGATTTAATATCTCCAATGGTTAATGAATGGCAGTAGTTACCGTGTGTGTTAAAAGGACCCAAATTTGAACTTTTGGGCTGAAGTCTGATAAAATCTTTAAGTCATGAACAGTTCATCATAAAATATGGAAAATTAGTTTTGTGCTCAGGGCTTAATCAGCAATCACCAATCAAAAAATCATTGAGCAACAATTTTCTTTAAATCAGATGATACTGCCCTGGGTGGCCCATAGAGCATTGCTTAGATGAGATAAAAACGTGGAAAAAAAGAGGTACCTCTCAAATAGTACCACTAATCAGGACCTTCAGATGAGTTAAAATTCAAATGATTGACACCAAAAAACCGTTTCCCACATAATAACTGGGCTAGAATACATTTTAAGCCACAAGAGAATAACCAGAGAGTACTACTACAAATTCTGCTAGGGAACATACACAAACAAGCATAAATTTAAAAAATCAAGTAATGTTTTGATTCATACACAAACACTAACATACAGAAGGGATAAGTTGAACGTTTTCACTTCAATCTGTAAATTAAACCAATTTTTATGTAAACCTTATATTAATTTGATGCAGTGTGAGGGTATTAAATGGTAGACCACAAGAAAGTGGATCAGAGATAACACAGAAAATTATGTGCCATGATTAAAGGGATGATTTGGACAAAAGATTATTTCATTAGTTTTAGTTCTATATCACATAATGCAAAGCTCTGTATCATTGTTGTGTGGTCTGTATCTCATGAAACCATTATTACTAAGAGGCACTATCAAGGTCCCAGATGATACATAGGGTTTCATTTACATATGGGTGCCAATCTTTTATCTTTTTAACGTTAAAATGCATACAACCACATCTCATGGCTGATAAGATCCTGTGTGAATGGTAGTCGTACCTACACAAAACATATTATGTAGCACACACACACACTTGTATCATGCACACTAATCCAGATAGAAGCAAGATACAGACATAAATAAATCTCTAAATCATTAGTGCCAAAATCAGTCAGGATTTTCTGCATACTTTCACTCTTTTGAGTACACAAAATGGTTTATTATTCCACAAACCACATCACATAATTTCAAAACTTCGATTTTAAGGCAATTATTTGAAGGCTTGGGGCAATCATAACAGAAAACCATAACATGTTTCATTTCAGCACTTGCATTTATTTAAGAACTGCTATTAATTCCGATAAATATTTGGAAAGGTTCATGTGTACATATAGCAGTCTTCAAGTATTAAGACTGCTTAAGGTCGTTTGTCCATTTCTTTGAAAAAGAAAATCATCCTGATATTTGCAGCCCAAGACTTTTGGTTAATTTAGTCACTCTCTGTTGCATACATTTAAGAGAGCCATTTGCTATTATCACTGTGCTTAAATAATTACTTTAATCTCGCAAATTAAGTATCATAGAGCATAATTACCTTCTGGCTTGGGTTCAATGTAAAGGCCTGGGATTATCGGTCTAGCTGAATTATTCACTGCTTTACTTGCATTTATAACCTCTGGAGACATGCCCACGGGATATTGCGGTTTACTCATTGCCCACTGTTTACCTTTGCTTTCATACCTGAAAGGAAATCGGATGATCGCACCCTAAGTGTAGAATTTCCATTTCATGGTTTTAGTGTAAATCTGCACTGTATAACAGTGTAGGGTCACATAAGGGAAGAAAACACTAATCTGAGCTTACAGTGGCACTTCTTCCTGTGGTACGTATCCATCTCTAACCCTTCGCGGTTTACGCCAGGTACCGTCTGGTCTTTGACTTGCTGGTATAAATGTCGCCCCTTCAAGGAATTTAAACAATGTTAAAAATCAATTATTTATCTAAATTTTTAGTAACAAAGTATTAGCTTCTCACCTGAATCATCCTTCACATATGGAGAAGACGCCATCATACATACATCGACATGTGCTACGAGAAAAGCGAATACAAAAACAATCAACGATTGCCTTACGTGGCCCTTGATATATTCGAGAGGTTAAAAGAAAAATTTTGATTTTATTTTAAGCTTTTTTACGGGAATCAGTTTCATTTTCCCTATCGTCAACAATGCGTTACGCAAAATGTAATTCATTTCTGCTTTTCAATGATACGAGCTGTAATGCTTTACTACCTTTACAACAAATGTTTTCGGTGACAGATGATCATAATAATCGATGTAAAACATTATTCTACATTCCCAAACTTATTTTAACGAGCCATTTCTTGGAAAATTAATATAAATTCCATTTTGGGACTAAATATTTAGTTGTAAAAGCGAGATACGCACATAACTTTTGATAGAAATAGATTTTTTCGACTTTTGATTAATTAGAATATCTTTTCCATTGGTGCATTTTAAAAGCCATCGATGCTTGAAATATTAATCCTCGTGTAAAAGCATCTTTTTTCTTTGTTAACCTTAAGTTTGGCGCATTTGTGATATAGGAAAAATTGAATTAATGTAAATTATCAAATGAAAAATGTTTAATCCCCCCTGACCATCACCGATTTTGCAAATTTGTGAAATTCTCGTGTCACAAATGTGTAAACATCGTAATTCCGATTGGGCCATCGCATATATTCATTAAACAATTATAAAATATATTTAGTCCCAAGTATTTATATATTATATTTAGTTTAAATGCAAACATTACCTATAGGTAATGTAGTGCTCTACCCACTGGACATTTACGCCCCTACAGATGCTTATTCAAAGAAAAAAGAAATTGATTATGAAAGAGAGTTCAGGGTGTCTTCCAAAGTGGGCAAACCAAATTCCAGGATTTAAAAAATCTGCCATATTTTCTTATGAGTCTGCTAAGAACAAAAAACTAAGAGGTGTATATTTTGGTTTAAGGTTAGCATTACCATGAACTTCTAATGAATCTAATAAACACTTAATTCTGAAAAGATATGTAGAAGATTATCATATAATATGACCATAAAATTAAAAAAATAATGATTTGGCAATTAAAAAATAAGTCATATTCTGATAAAAAGTAAAGAAGTCTGAAGTTAAGAAGAGAAGTAACTAAAATAGAACAAGCTGATGATATGACACCTGAAAGATGGTTGGTAGTGAAATTAGACGCCTGCTTGTCACACTGGCAAATCTTCAGTGGCATGTTGAATCGTCAGTTCAATCACTTATATTTGCTAAAAAAAACGTTTAAAAAGGAAACTCCATCTAATTGTAAATTATGATGCTTCAATTATTTCTCACTTAAAAGTATCTATTAAATGTTTTCAGATGATTATCTATCCATTTTTCAGTTAGAAAATAAATTTATTTTTGTACCAAAAAGGATATTTTGAAAAAGTTAAAATTACAGTTGGTTCCCAAAATTTTCGAGGTCCAAAAAAAATGTCCAGTCTATTTCCTGATTCTCAAGGTTGGAAACTCACAGTAATCAACCCGAAGGTCGGTTTCGTAGGTAAGGGTAGAGCAAGCCCAGTACTAAGCCCAACGGCATGTGAAATTAACACATAAGGGTAGGGCGGCCAGTTCCTTTCTGTTAGGAGTCTTCTGGATTCTACTAGCTACACTCATACTTTAGGTTCATTCCTTTCATGAGTAGTTGCAACCAAGTGCATAAACTAGTATTGTGAAATGCATTCGGCAGGAGGATATATTTTTCTTCCTTCGAGTTTCTCCATATAGGCTAGGGTCATCTTTCACTTAAGAGCCAGGTAACAATCACCATAACTTTATTTTTACTGGGAAGAGTATTACTTTGAACACAATAAAAACTTATGTAGATTCACATTCAGATGCTATTCTAAAGCTGGAGAGAGAATGCTGAAACACCAATCCATTCATGACTACATGACATCAGTTGGAAGCACACAACCACATGTACACTATCGCACACACTAAATAACATAGGAGAGTGAGTTTCCAAATCCCCAGTCCATAACCATTGTTCTTCTATCAACCACTTATTACTTAGCAGTCACCTATTATAATACTGATATATTCACCCCCTGCCACACACCCTAACACTGGGTTACAGGGCATTATGTAGATGTAAAATTTTTAGACTTTTCAGAAATGTTTGAAATTGTGAATGGTAAAGTCACCTTCCCCACTACTTGTGGAGGTTTGGTCATAAGTCCTTCCCCACCCTTTTTACCCCTATTCCCTCACCTGATGCATTGAGATATATAGATCAGGCTACAAAACCAAATATTCGTTCCTCGAAAATGTCAGTTAACTGGTGAAACCATGGTCAGGATTAACATTTATGAGTGGAAAGAAACTAAGAAATAATTTATTTTATTCATAAAAAATTGAATTGCCCCACTTGTTCAATTAGGTACTTTAATATTTTCACTCATCATGCAATCATTTTTTTCTTGCCTCCTTATCAAAAGAAATGCATTGTCTTGGGTGAATTTGTCCTTGATTCCATTCTCTTTTTATCTTCCAGAAGCTATCCAGGACCCCCTGTTGGTTCTGTGAGTCAGCAACACCATATTTTCATCATACAGTACACGTTAACATGCATGTATATGCATTTACACACAACTATGACGCATTACAGGGGGAAGAGTTAATAAAATTCGACTGGTATTATCCAAAGTTTTAATTTTTTTCAGAAGTACCTTGAAAAAGTAAAAACATCAAAATACATTAATATTAATAAGACTGACATGTACCACACCCCAATAGGCATTTCAGAATAGAATTGAAGGCATGGATTTCCAAAACTAAATTCATCTTTAACAATGATTACATGTACAGTTTGCCTTGCATTTATACCTGCCAACGCAAGCAATTACAAATGGTTCAACTTCCACTAAGCCACAAAAATATGTACTCAGGATGTTAAACTAATACATTAGGTAACAAGTGGAATGAAATGTGCACTTTAGGGCAATTTATGCAACAAATACAGAAAGAAAAGAATCTAAACAGAGACAAAAGTTAATAACTTAAGAAAACATTCAGATCCAAAGGAGGGAACAGTCAAACATAAGACTGCAACTATGCTGGAGGCAACTGAAATAGTTCTCAAACAAAAATATTTATCATAAGAGTGAGTTGGATAAAAGAAATGGATGATCGCTAACTCTAAATACTCCTAAATGAATGAACTGTATGAATGAATAACCTTACAGAAACCAAGAAACAAATGCTGGAGCCATGACATTGCAAGAAATATAAATAGAGTAATCTAACATTACAACAATGCCTAGGTGCCCCAATAACCCAGGAGATTACATATCCTATGCATCACATACAACCCTAGTCAGGTCCAAGTCATTCTATTAAAAGACACAGTACAAGAAATTCACTAATCTAGATGGCTTTCAGCAGGGCAACACATTCAATTCTCACCAATACACTCATCATTTGGTAATGTATGCTTCTGGTCCCTTGGCCATCAGCAGATGATGTTTCTTCTAATTTGGGGAAGTTTTTTCTTATGATTACATTTATTTCCTGGGGATAAAAATGGTGCATTCATTAACTCATAAAATCACTCAATTTCCCCACAAGAAAAAAATTAAAGATTTGGATATTTTTCATTGCACTTATCACACATTTTATTTCTACGTAATTGCAATTTAAATTTGATACTTCATGGTGATGCTGAAAATGTGAAGCCCATTTATCAATACATTACATGTTGGACTGTAAGGCCAAGTATTCTGCTTTGAACATCACACTATGAGTCACAAACATCATCTTAACAACACTGAGTGGTAATTTTAAGCCAAGGCAAAAAAAATAACTATCAGTTAGAAGGTAGGCCAAAATGAATTACATAACCCACTTAACAATCTCATGGCATCAACCATTCAAATTCAAATATCTCTTGCCAAAATGTCATTTGTTTACATGAACTTACCTAAAAGTATTACTATCTCATTTTGAAGAGTTGCAGAGTTACTTAAGTTACTTCAACTACTTAAAGGAGGACTTCCTAAATGTACCTATGCTTTTTCCCACACAATGGAGCAAATAGTGGGACACAAAAATTTTACTTTGATAGATGAATTTAAATTAAAGTTTAAAAGGCATAACACTTGGGGTGTATGCTACTTCAACGGAAAATCCCTATAAATGAAGGTCAAACAAAGAGGCGAAACTAAATTGTTGAATTACAGGTAATAAGCCAAAGACTGTGTCTAATGTGATATTTTGACATTTCCCCAAGAATTATTCCTTATCCAAATTGCCACTCTTTAATGAAAAAAGTGGTGATTCCTTGTGCCACATGCCTAGATTGGGCAATAAGCAGAAATGTCCTAAGGCTATTCTAAGGTCCATATGCTAATTCATCTTTAAGGTTGTTTGACAGAGTATACCTGGTTAACACACCTGATTGGCAACTTAGAGATAGTGTTTCAATCTTTTTTTTAAGAGATTCTCTTCAACTGTTAATCAACCACTACTCTTATACCTGACAGTGCATTATTTCAATTTTCCATCAGTATTATGATGATGATTATGACTTTAAGATGATATTTCTGGGTCAAAATTTATTCCTGTGATGTTTTTGGTCACATAAAGATTTGATGGAAAAACCCCTTCTCAATGTTGAGGAAAAAAATTAAATGTTATATCTTTTGCATCTAGTTATTCTGATGAATTTCTGAGATCACGCATTTTTGAGTGTCCATGTGTAAAATGAGAGTAAGGCTAAGATCATAAGAATATGATGCCCTTAAACAGACTTACTTCATTTTCTTCTTGTCCCTGCCATCACTACTACTCTCCCTCGGCCGCTTCTTATCTTTGTCTTTGTCCCTGCGGTCATTTTTCGAAGAGGAACTCTTACTGTCGTGCTTATGCCTCTCCTTATCCTTACTCTTGGAAGGACTGTGGAATTAGAAGAATAAAATGCCATCTTATATACTACTAAGTTACAATCATATAATTCACTAGCAGAGGGCAATATGCTTCACATGCCACCTATTCAAGGAGAAATTAGGCATAAGAAGAGCTAAGTACAAGTCTGGGCTTCCCATCATGCATGCTACATGTGTTGAGTATTACCGCTTGTTCTTGTCAGCCATCAATTTAGAATACATACTAGATATACATAATACATAATAGAATTACTGGTTTCCTGAGAAACCTTTTTCTTTTGATATCAAGAAGTTTAACATAGGTTGATAAACAAAAACTGTTATGATAAAATTGTCAGTCATACTTGTGTATGAGAAAAGCATTCAAAAATAATCAAAGAATGCCATATGTGGCCCTGTTGGTTCCACTTGTGGTCATCGGTGGGATGAATTTGGCTATGATCGGCATTCTGAGTCTCAAAATTTTATGGCAAGTACCATGACTAATTCCTACGACCTCAGTGATTTCATCGGTGGTTCTGTGATGGTTTTCATGAATGATTTCGTTAACTTTTAAATTGTTTTCTGGAGTTGAACTTGTCAATGGAGAATACGTCTGTCAATATTGACACCATTAAAAAAAGTTTAACCAGCCGTTAAAATCAAAAACCAGTCCAACGTTTGAGTTTGACCCACAGGCAGGTCCCCATAAGCCATGTTAAGCAACTGGTGCATTAAAGTAGCCATTTTCCCCACCTTGAAATAAAATTTGATGCAAATATGCTGGTCGCGGTACTTGGCCATCACAAGAATTGCTGGAACCACCTTGGATGCATTACAGCAAACGAACACTGTATTACTGCATTACAGCAAAACGGTGGCTCTTCACAAATCAACTACTCATGCCAGATGGATGCATATTCTTAAAGAGCCCAGACTCAGATCTAATTGCATGTGAACAAGGGGGATTCAGTCAGGAAATTTATTGACCAACCCTCGCACAATACTTTTAGGCCTGGGATTGAAATCAAAGAGAAAAGACAAACTAATGATAGATTGAAATTACCTACTTAAAACATTTGTTAAGTTGAAATCTGCAGTGTAATCAATTAGGTATTTGTGGGACGTGTTTATATTAAATTATAATGATGACAAACATGTTTATAACAGTCGAGGATTGTATTGTGCAAGGCCAAAATGACAATTGCCAACTATGATTAGATTAATTTCAAATTAAGTTGTGATTTAAGAAATATTCCACATGAAATTAAAAATGTGAAAATCAGGAAAATTAAAAATTATTTCAAACTAAATAAACAAGGATAGACTTTTTCATGCCAATAATATATTGACAAGAATCAGAAAAAAATATTAGCACGCAATTCCTAAGTACTCATAAAATATAGAAGAATAAGAACATAACAAAGAATAGAGGGCACTAATTCCTATACTAAATAAGCTTCCATAAGAATGGGTTATTCCAATGATACAGCAAATGCATAGTAGTTAGCATCTATTTGCGTGCAAAACTAAACAACGAATATGCAATTTAATGCTGCTAGAATAAGAAAAAATCTACCCAGCTGTGTGCAATGACCACGTCCAGTTATCATATTCTGACCCTTAGTAGTTTGTGGAAATAACAAGTTTTATATGCATACATATTCTTTTTTCAATTCAATTTTTCTCAACTTACTTCTTAAGCAATAATTATAGAAAGGAAAACAGGAGAGATTTCATCATGGGAGCTTTACATATCCATAGAGGGTATCAAGCAAGCAAGGGAATACAAGCAATGCCATGGAGCATCTGGCGGATATTTGGAAACGCATCAATCAGGGCTAAAACAACATTTTTAAGGTTTCAAATAGAACTAGAGTCAGTCCATTTCAAGTGGTCCAAGACATAATTAATTGGTTACTTGACCATATAAAAGAAATTAATTTCTTGTATGTTTTTTCCCTTATGTTTAAGTTATTCAAAATAAGTCTCATTTCATTCTTATCTTTTTCTGTTATCAATCGGTGGACATATTTGTGTCAGTAGACAGATTTTTATGCCTGTGGATGTTTACACATATGTGAACATCTCAGAAATGCTTAGCCCTTGGCCCTTGAAACAAAACACTCTCTTTTAGGTCACAATTCAGCCTATGATGTTAACACTGCACATTATTTTGCCAATTTGCTTCCAAGTATGAGAAAGTTTGATATGAATCTAAATTGAAAAAGTTTTAAAAGTAGAATTAAACATAATTAATTGGTCATTTATAATTGGGAATATAAGCACACATTTGGTTTATTGGTGTAACACCCTAGGGAAAAGATGACTGACCTCTCACCAGTTGCGATAAGAACAAAATTTTGGACAATCAAGTCCCCTGTGGTCCACTTTCAAATATCCTCAATTCATAATTGGAAAACATGGAATACAACTGATTACAGCATCCTCAAATGATTGACTATGAAAATCTACAGATGCATTGAAAATTTGACAAAACAACAGAGAAGCATTTATCAAGATACAGTATCACTATATGCCATAGCCAACATCAACTACAACAGTGTCATATGTAACAGAGCAAACCTGTGCTTGGAGCTCTTGCTACTGCTTCCACTCTTAGAATCCCTGGAACTTTTGGCCTTGTTGCTAGGCCTTGTCCAAGGATGAACAGATAGAAGATAAAAATTATGGCAGTCATGAAATTATGCCCTTCAGGGAACCACACCAAGTTTTCGATTAACAGTACCACAACATACTCAGGAAAGTAAAATAATCATTCATGTTAAAGATTAACCAGTAAATTTCCAAGTCATGCACACCACTGAAAAATGAGTCTCACCACCAATGACAAATGCATAAAACAATATTAATAAAAATTTTTAAAGTGTACATTAAAATTTAAGTACCATTTTGGTGATTCTTCACGCATGATTTTTGTTTGCATTTATTTTTAAATGCATACCTTAGTTTTTGACATAACTTAAGCCGTTGTTGAAACACTTGGTGTATGTTTTGATTGTTTGCAATATTTAAGTCAATAGAAGATCCCACAGACTGTGAAATATGGTTTGTTATCCAATTTCTGAATGCAAGAAAGCTAAAACCCACTGTGGATAGGCAGATCACGGAGATTTATGACAATAGCACAAATTGGTTAACAAAAGGAAAAATCTTAAAACCGTTTAAATTCAGATCGTTAAGATTTATGGTGACTGTGCAATGACTGATAGAATGGTTAGGAAATGTGTAAGAGAGTTCTATGAAGGCCAAATGAATGTGCATGATGAACCAAGGAGTGGGGGGCCTTCTACTGTCATTTAAAATTTGGTCAGGAAAATTGATGTAAAAATTGGCATTTTATGATTTCCTAAATATGCGATAAATTTCCTGAAATTTGGCTGGTCATATTTGTCATCTTTGGTGGTTCCATTCTTTGAAGTGGGAATAAACAAACCAGGCTCCAGATATGACAAGTGCCTCAACAACGGTGGAAATTATGTCAAGAAATAGTTAAAGGCATGCTCTTTCATGTAAAAATAATTTCACACAAAAATATTATGTGTGAATTTTTTCTATGCAAAAATGGTTCTTACTTTTTGAATGTGCTTTGTAGTTAGGTAAACCTGAATATGAAAGTGCCATATGTACTTAGGTAAATGCTTGTCCTATTATGTATTTACTTTGATATTCAATGCTTCCCGAGTTTCCCCAATTGCATACATGCTCACCTTACTTCATGACACATATATTATAAAATGATAATTCACAGTAACCACCACTTTTCCACAAAAATTCAACATTATTCCTCGTTTCATTATTGTGATAAAATAAAATATGGTCATCCCTCCAATTATGCAATGAAACATCTCAAGTGACTTGTCATTGTTTCATTTTTTAGATTATTTACATTATTTTTTACACAAACTATTACAAGAGTTGCACCTCAACAATTTTTTGGAAAAAATCAAAGTTTATCACATACATATTTAAAAATCCACTGTGTACATGCATCAATTTTTAAGGAACACATCAGGTACTTTACCATAGGAATAAATGTACATGATCATCCATTTTATGACATTCTTTAGAGGAATTAAGCCCTGGCATAAGCAAGTCCATAGGAGTAAATGTAAACGATCATCGATTTTATAATATTCTTTAGAGGAATTAAGCCCTGGTATAAGCAAGTCCCAAAAAAATGCTCATTATGTAGGCAATTAATATTAAAAACATTGCTCCTTCATTGGACTACAAATGCTTATTTGGGAAGCATAGCAGCCTAGAGACTATTGTGTTGAACTACTGATCACAGGGTCCTAGGTTCAAATTCTGTATGATGCCTTCGGACAACCCCATCTGAAATCCTAATGATGAGATACTGAGAGTATCAGCACTCTTTGGGAAATCACAGGGAAAGGCACTGGCCCTAAGTTTGTATGCTTCACATGACATAGGTAGAAACCTGCAAAAGGTGGTTTTATTTTACAATAGAAAGTGTTGCCATGAAAGTGGATTTAATTTTTTTCACATATTATTAAACATAAACTAAATCATATTACGACTACAGATCCCACTCCCTAAATCCAACCAATGAGGTGTCCCTCACCTCTTCCCCATATGGAAATGCCTCAGTGTGGGGAAAATTTTAACAAAATTAAAGCCCATACTTAAAAATGTGAAGAAGTGGTGGGAAGAAAGAGAACTTTCCCTTTAATCGCTGATATTGCAATGGAATATATGTCTTCAACACACTTATTTTAACCATACCATAATAATCTGATCATCCAACTTTTCGAATGCAATGTTGGCTTCGATGAATTTTTCGGTAGCATCTTTTGACATAGGCAACATGTCTCCACCTGTTGTTTCAGCCCACTTCCACCAAAAGTTTTTTCAACAAACACAATTTTGAATCAAATTTCAAAACTGAAAATGGTGCCAATTAAATGAGGTTCTAACACAATTTTCACATTCTGCTTGAAAAAAACTTGTGCATTTTATTATGATATTATTAATGTTAATGACCAATGTTACTGGGTTGCATGCATCTATTTCATGGAATGTGATAATAAACACAAACACTTGATAAATATTACAAAAAGGAACTAACCTGCTATGCTTATCACTTGAACGTTTGTGATCACCCTTATGGCTTGAGCTGTGCTTCTTGTGGCTAGATGAATGCCTAAAGGGTGATCCAAAGATGGAGGTTTATTGAAATGAGATAAGTTTTGTACAACCAAGATTTTTAAATTTCTACAGTTAGTTACTGAGAGAAAAAAAAAACCAATTTACTCACTTTTCATGACCTGATGGCTTCCTTGTGTCAAAGCCAGGTTTCTTCTTTCTGTTATCTAGTGTATCATCCTGAAAGGAGAAATAATTAATTAACATCTATCATCCTGTATATTTATTAAGAAACATGTAAGCCTTAGTAAGACATACCCTCTGAACTAAGCTTTTGTCTTTTTATAGTTTTTCTATGTGGGTGTGAAACATAGTTTAACATTATGCATTTTTATAACTTTTACACACACCACAGTTTTTTAAATAAT
>LYUA01000117.1:169607-181037 GCA_002093875.1 Calopteryx splendens
TCCTTCCCCCACCCATCCCGCTCCACCGTTTCTCCGAAGACAAGGGCTCTTTATCTTTTTCTCGAGATTCGCCACTTGGAGGGAATCAAATTTATGGCTTTATAGCGTCCATCAATGGTTTTTCCCGCCACCGAGAAATAATCTAGTTTTTGTCGCATTTCGAGTGGCACTAATTTCTACCGGAGCTCACGTCGCGGTGCCGAGGGAAAAACGTGGGAATCGGCGGCTTTTAGATGGAAGTATGGAGCGATGAAGCTGGCGTTGAAGTATTCGTCCAAATAAGTGCCGCAAATGTATTTTTGGAACGGAAATTACTATCTTCCGCGCCCTTTCCGTCCCTTGAACCTTAAAGGAATCTCATGATACATACCTCCACTGTTTTTATTCGATTGTTCTCTCACGACACGTAATGGAACGTAGTTTTTCTCTCCTAACTTTTAAATACCGTATGGTGGTTAGATTTGAATTGCGAATTAAGTTACAAAATTGATGATTTCGGATTAAATTTTGTGGAAGCATTGAATCAAATTACCATTTCAATCAAAAACTAAATCCCAATAGAAAAATTCTTATCATTTCACAATTTGAAGGTGGGACGTAAATTTTATCGGAATTTTATTCTCAGTAGCTTAGGCTGTGATATGACGGTTTATAAACTGCGTTCTCACGACTGAGGGCTTCTAACCACTCATCTGGTGTCAACCTCTAAAAGAGTTGTAGCCGAGGCACTCTATTAATTTCATAATATAAAAATGTAATTAAATGGAATACACTTCCTTATTGCCTTCCTTGCGTAACGGATTTATCATATAACGTAAAATATCGTACTCACAAATAGTTCATGCGGTAGAAGACAATAACCAATCATAATGAAAAAAGACTTTTAAGAATAGATTGAAAACTGAAATATAAATTATTGAATTTGTATGTAATGGGCACCACGCGAGTTCTTTTGGCGATACTTTCAACCACAAAATACATCTATTTTAGAGTTTATTTATGCCAAAACCAATCATGCTGTTATCATATCCTGGAATGGCTAATTGAAAAGAGGAATATTATTGATGAAAATCACAAAAATAGGGAGAGGTATTGAATGTTTTACAAATGGTATAGTCCCAATGATAGGGTGTTTCAGTTTCTTCGTAATTTGAATTTTATAAGTAATGTAATTTGAATTTTATAAGTAATAAAAACTAATGTGGTACAATAAAACTGGCGGCTGTTCCGCCGGATCTAAATCAGAACTTTGCGAAACGCAAACTCAATAGTCCTAACAACAATAATAAAATATTACTTACTCTTGTTTACACCCGGACTCATTTTATGGACGAATGATATGCATACTTTAGCATAAGATGCATGGATACATTGAGGTACAAATGCGTACATTAGAATACTGAATTGGTAGGTAGTAAAACGCTCAAGCAAAATTTAAACAAAGAGCAATTCTAATTTATTTTACAAAACTTATTTACTAATCAGAGTTCACGAAAACTGCAATGAATAAATCAATACCGTTCGAAATCTCACCTCAAAATATTTAATTCGGACGTCTCCGTAACAGAATACTCTTAAATTAGGCCGGTAGAAAAAGATGAATTCGTCTGCAATTTGTATTATTTTGAATTTCTTGTTCTTTTATTAGGAGAATTTATTCACAATAATTTTTGCGTACTAATAAATGATTAACTGAAATAAGTTCTTCATTATTAAGACATTTTATTTGATATTCAAAGTGGCAAGCAGGCATTTTGATTCTGATATGATGTGGCTTTGTAAGGATCGGAAACTGGGTCCGTTGATCCGAGAGGAAAAGCGCATGATAGAGGCATTTGATAAGTGGGTGTAGAGAAGGATATATAAAGTGAAATGAACGGAAAGTCAGGGCATGGTATGGGAGGAGAGAAGGCTACTGAGAAAACCAAAGAAGAGGGAAAAAATGGATTGAGCATTGAGTGGTAATGGATTGTTGAAGACAGTGATAGAAGGGAGAATCCTGAGTTAGCGAGGTAGAAAGATGAAAAGATT
Organism: Calopteryx splendens; assembly: GCA_002093875.1. NCBI lineage: Eukaryota > Metazoa > Arthropoda > Insecta > Odonata > Calopterygidae > Calopteryx > Calopteryx splendens. The sequence continues at coordinate 171,639 of LYUA01000117.1, forward strand.
AGGCATGTTGGACGTAACGAAGGGAGGCAGAAAGTATGCGGATCATTTTAAATAGATATATAATAGTAAATGGATCATTTTAGCATAGGTTATTTGGACGCTATTGTCGTGTTAGTCGTGTAGCAGTAGTGTCCATCAAAAACCTACCGTAACCGGTAGATTACCATTAATAATTATGTATACCAAGGAAGCAAGAAGAATAGAAGATTTCAAAATGCAGTGCTGGAGACGGTTGTTGAAGATGAAATAGATACATGAAATGATAAAATAGCCAGATCAAGTAGGAAAAGACAATATGGACCACGATAAGGAAAAAAGAAAACCAGATGGATTGACCACGCCTTGAGGCATAATAGATTATTTAGGGATATAATAGAAGGGGAGGCCCCACGAGGAAGACCAAGGGACATAGACCAAAGAAAATGGGATGTTAGGTATCATGGCGAACAAGGAAGTTAGTAAAGAAAGGGATGAGTGGAGGTCGGCAGTCAACCAATCTGCGGATTGAAACGAAGATGATGATTGCCTATGTATTTAAAAATTTATCTACGCTCTGTGATAGATAATTTCTTAGTTTCAACGGGGGAAATAAAGAAAAGGACTAGCAGCATGGAAGATGGCCCCAAAACTCTATAGGCAGACATAACGCTACCTTCTCCATAGGTTATGAATGTCAGGAGAAATATATGAGGAACGGGAATGCGAATCGACGGGGTATCCGGTTAAAAGCAGGATTACCAGTACATGAAGCAGTGAGAGGAGATGTGGAAGATTTATGGAGAGCATGCTACGAACGGAGAAGGAGATTATAGCAGAGTTGACCACAGTCAGTCGCCTGCTAGCCGCCTGCCGGACCAACTGTAATTGATGGTTTTCCTTATTTCAGAAGAATTCTAGGGATTTTGTGTTGTCCCTGGCAATGTGTTTAGAGGAATGGAAGTATGTGAGGCTGGCATGGAAGTACGCAGTCATAGCAATGGCGGTCGTGTGGAAATTATAAGGTAAAGCATCTATGCATTTTGTATTAGTTCCACTCCAATGGAACCCGGTCATAGTTTTTAAATATTATGCGACCAGCATTTAATTATATCTGCAAGGAAATTTTAATTTATTATTTCAAACGTGAATATTATATTTGAGGACCCACACTCAGTGTATCCAACAGATACATTGTTACTTTTAGTATCACTTTTACCATCACTTTGGTGCGTCGAAACTTCGAAACAAAAATGGCAAATGGGAAAGTTATCTTAAAATGTTTACATATAGTTTCATTCTAGATGTGATAATATTGAGCATAAAAGACCCACAAATATCGTGCTAATCATTCTAAATTCTAATAAAAAGTTGAAATATTTAAGAGCTGGCTTTCAGGCACGCTGATTGAAGTCCGATAGTGGAGGTTGACGAACTATATATTGTCTTTCCATATAGGGATATACACGTACCTGAAGAAGTACGGAGGGAATAAAAAGCGAGGTCGTTCAGTATTTCAAAGGCTTCCGAGAAGAAAATGGGTGCATGTATTTAGCAATGAATGAGGAATCAAAGGAATAATGTATTAGACGTGTGTTGAACACAAAACAAATATCTATCTCTCTCAAAGTGTTTCACTTTATTTTATGCCAATACTTTGTGAGAGTAATCATCAGCATATAAATGTTTTTATTTCTTATAAGAAGAGCTTAAATAATGTAAAATAATTTGGTAAAAAGAAATAAATAGGCATTCTTAGTTGGATTTATAAAGGTGATAAAGAAAGCAATGTTTAGATTTAAGAAGGTAATCATAGGCTTATAAACGTCTTCCTTTTCCACCTCCCTATTATGTCTTTAAAGCCGCAAAATGGAAGAAATGTCTGAACGTTTTACCTAACTCACGAAATTCATCTTTTATCGAAGGATTTACTCCTTCGGCTTCATTTCCGTTGTTCTTGCCCAAGAGTAATCTTTATTTTTCTTACATAGTACCTAGGGATTTATGGCCTCAACAATAATGTCAACCTTTTACACTTGTTTATTAATGCCCTCACCTAGGCTCATACTACACTCTTAGAATACAGTATGGAAACACGATCCACACTGTATACTAAGATTATTATTTGCCATTCTACTCATAAGGAAAGAGGATTCTGGGCAGAAAATATATCTGGGGAACATTCCCGTTACCCTCCGTATTTGGCGGGGAATTCTCGATTTAAATTATTGATTAGGTGGTTTATCATTAATAAAAACATAAGAGCAGAAGAAATTCTCTTGAATAATTGTTTTCATCGAAGAGGTAATGAATGAGATGATATGGGATACATTTATAATTCCATTGGTAAAAATGAATTGGAGCACTAACGACAGATAAGCGAGTATTTCCTAGAGGATTTGGAAATTGGATAAGCAAATCTGGGATAGAAAAAAAACAATTTTATAGGGAATTTATTGATAGCAATACTTTACAAATAATAAAAACAGGATGAATACTTAATTTTTTGTTATTTTGTACTATAATTCAGGCCTTGCATATCGAGTCGAATGTAGACCATATTTGGTATGCCAAGTGATTGCCCATTTAAATTCTGTCGATCGAATAAATCCATATGGGATTTTGGTTTTCATGAAAACGAACCGAAATATTGAGCCTCCTACTCTTCCGTCATTCAGTTCAAATGCAAAATAATAAGGGAAGCCGCTGATATTTAAAAATTTGCGAGTTTGATGAAAACTGAACCCCAAGGAAAATCTCAGGATTTTGGGATACCTAACGGAAAACCCGGAAGATATTTAAGCCTATTTCCCACCAGTTGAATACGGCTGAAAGCTTTTTGTGGAAATTTTTTCGATCATCGTTAAGGCATTCCGGGAATTCCTCCATTCTGAAACTAAGTACGTCCAGGTGAATTATGTTAGGAAAAATTAAGAGAATTTTTTCACGGGAATTGAACCTCTTCAGTATGAAAAACATTGAACTTGAATTCGTCACGTTCAGGAACATGAATAACCAGCCTTTAAACCTTAGGCATAAAATTCCGTTCAACTCAAAATTTCCGAGGCTAAAATTTAGCTCGCAGATGGTTATAAACAAACGATCAATTTTCATCATTCATCTTACATCTAATCAATCCATATAATGACGATAACATCAAAGCCGACCGTGAGGTTAGTCACATTTTTTTAATCAGAGGATGTGATCATAAAGACCGAGCACCATTGAAGATTCCGTATTTTCTCGTGTAAATATAAAGAGCATTATGCATAGAGGGCGATGAATTTAGACATTGTATATCTTATTGTGACATTTTTCACTTGAATAAAATTCCCTTTCTCTTTGCAATCTTTTTTCCTAAAGCCAACTTTTTTTCCTAAAGAAAAATGTTAAATTTCGAGAAAGTGATATTTTTCAATTTGAATAAAAATGTTTTCCAAGACTCCCAAGTAAGTAAAAGTCTCATTTCAATCAAAATCGGAAATTGTGTTCCCCCCTAGCAAATAATTACGATTACCAAAAACGATTTATCAACAATAATTTAAATGGCAATATTTACGTTTTATAATATAAGTTAAATCTGCGTGCGTAACATCAACGTAGAAAGATAAGTTTGAAATACGTGTATCATATAAACAAGAATAAGATGATTTATAAATGACTATCAAATTGATATACTGCATAAAGGTTTAAAAAAGAGTTGTGTAAATAAATTTACCACCGTACCGCTTCAGTTTTTTTTCTTAATGCAATTACATGGAATTCGATGCCAATGCACAAGAAAAATTTAAGTAATTGGTATTTTTCAAAATTCGATACATATTTAATGAAAAAGACGCTAAATTTATATATATATATATATAAACAGACGAGCAATTTTCCTCTGTCGAATTACTTCTAATATATATGTATATATATATATACGCTAAAAAGACGCTTTGTCGCCATAGGGCGTACTTTTGCAAATGAATATATACACACCTTTGCAGCACAACCATTAAATATTGTCACACATTCTACGTAAAAAATCATTTGACGCCTTGCCTATGAAATGTGGAGGGTCCACATAGACTTACTAACGGTAAGAGGATCTACTAGCTAAGCGATAGCTAAGTTCATCCCCGGTATAAGGTAAGCTATGCTTTATTTTCTCAACGATTAAGTTCAGATTAATTTTAAAAAGCGTGCTCATGACGATGCGATGTCAGTTACTTGTTAGAGAGGTGCTGAAAAAACCTCAGATACAAAGAACCATAAATAATTCTGGTGGTAAATTTGTGGGACTTTGCAAACAGAGCCAACATCTCCATAATCCGCTCCCAACAAATGATGAATCCTCCTTTGATTCCAATAGCATTTATGTATCCTCACTTGTTTGGTGCCGCCATAAATTTGTAACATACGATGACAGGTAGGGATAAAGAGGTATTTTAGAGGCTTGCGCAGATCCAAGCCGATCAGATTGAAGGAAGATGGGGATAATGACCAAATCCCTGCATTGAATTATTATTCGAGCCTAACGCAAAATTACAACCCTGGACGAGGCATAAAAGAGAAACCGTAACGATTTAAAGCTTATTGGGCAATTAAGTTTTTCTAAGATTGCTTCTTTTCCTACGAAGCTTGAGCATCGCAGAAACGTTTGGCCTTTATTTTCAGTACTACAACTATCTATGCCTTCCCCATCATATTTTTAAGCACACAGAGCGCAACAAAAACAGCGCCATAAAAATTACCAAATGATATCCATCTGTGTTCAGAAAATATCAGTAACCCTAGGGAATTAAGGAGTGAAATCAAATTTACTCAAAAGGCTGAAACATCTCTTTTTGAAGCAAATATATTTCCTTGGACTTTATGAATTTTGTAAGGCTATGAAATACCTGGGTATGGTACCGTCTTTGAGGTGTCACGAACAGAAATCGAAGACAATACAGGTTCGAAATCCCGAACAGCTCCATTTAATTCCGTAAAATTGGTGAATTTATAAAATAATATTTAAAGCATAAAATGATGTTAAAATTTCATAGCCCTTTTTTTCGAAGAAACTAACATGGAATGAATATTTCATGTACTGCTCAATGAAGCGCTTTCGTTGTTCAAAAAATGGAGGAACTTGCCAAACTTTCTTTACTTGTAATTACCAGCAACACTGTTAAAGTACTGTGACACTTTCAGGTCACAAAAGAAAATAGGAAAATATTTCTTATCAAGAATCTCATTTGACTTTATATTGCATTGTCCTTAACAGAATTAAGATGCAGTGTACTGTGCGTTCTTATGCTAAATTAGTTCTTTCAATTTGAATTTTCATTTCACGCGTCGAAATGTTTATCGTTGAAATGGGACCTCTATTTTTCATACTATATAGCATAACTCCAAGCATCATTGTCGTAGCCTAAAGCTCCTTTGGTAGATTGAAAGTGAGAAATCAGTTCAGTAATCGTAAATAGACGGTGATCACTTCGGAAAAAGAAAAAAAATCGTTGAACGCTCTGCACCGTGAGAAAAATTGGTTCCCTAAATTATGGATATCTTAAATTAATGGTGATGAGAGCCTCTGCAGTGAGCTGGAAAAACATCCACTCGAAGATTTTATTCATCTGCTGATATATATATGAGAACGTTCGCAAGAGGTTGAAACTCACAGCTTCACGTCAAGTCAAAGTGCTGGACAAATTGCTGCTGAGCATGAAAGAATTCGCCTGAGTTATAACTCTTTCAATTATTTCTTCGGTATCAAGTGGATTAAATTGGATTCTGTTTTTATGCTGTCAATTTCTCTGTCAGTTATTACCTTTATGATATAATGAATGAACAGGCAATGAGTATCTTCAAATGACGAGGATAGCTTGAGGGGCGCAATTACCGGAATTCCACACATCTCCGCAGGTGCTTTGAATGCATTGGTCTCAAATAAGAGTTGATCGCTGCCATTCACGAGTGAGAAAAATTGAGCGCCATCGTTGGTGTCCTCATTGATCCCAACCAACTCGCTTTTTATCATTTTATAAATTGAAGCGCACACTCTGTTATTCGCTTCGCAAACTGGAGAAAGAAGAATGGAACTTATAACTCACATCAAAATATATACTAATATTACATGCATAACATCCGTCTATTTGACTTTTAAATTCTCGGACGCTCTACAAAATCACTATAATTTGAAATGGAAGTTTGAAAGAATTTTCGTTTTTGATATGCAAAAAAAAATTCCTTTCGTAATCTTTGTCGAAGCACGGTTTAAATAATTAGGTCCACCAGGACCAAACAACGCGGGAGGAACCCGAAAACCCAGAATTAACGGTTTAAATGATAATAAAATCGATCATAATATGTTGAACGCTAAAGTTTTCGCTAACATGATTCTACGAACACTAATTCTAAAGTGAAAGGCCTCATTAATAATTCATGCTTGGCACATGCACCTTTCCTCGGTAAATTCACTTTTGTGAGTAAACTCGGACTATTTTGCGTATTCATTGGGACAATATCACTAAATCAGTTTTAAAATTGAGGCCTGGGAAAAAGACGTGGCTTAATATTTCTTCACTCCGTCAGTTGAATTCAAGAAAAGTAAATTTAATCATAAATCCTTCACTTAATTTTCTACGAAAATTTAACAGCCTCAATTCTCCATCATGGCTTCTAGACTTTATTTAGATGCTTTTTTATTGATAAAATTAGATAATAATATAAATCTTTCACACGAGAGAGGCCATTCTCATACTTTTCCACAAGCAGCCGACACTTCCTATGTCCAACTTCTAAGGCACACTAAAAGAGGAAATATGACACTTGCAAATTCCCCTTTGCCTATAAAATATTAACTGTCTGTTGAAATTGTTTAGTGAATTATTCGTACAACCTTAATGAAAAAAGTATTCAATCTGAACTTATAAAAATTTGTTCTACGAGTTACGCATAGGAATTTACTGTCATTGGATTGTGTACAGCTTACAAATATTAAGTTTATATTAAAATGAGAAACGTGTACATTCAATGTCATTATGAAACGCCTGGAAGAAAATTTTTGCTGAAAATTAAGTGTAAAAAAAATGAGATCATACGAAGAAAAAATGGAAAATGAAGAAAACTGTGCCGGTAATAAATTATCATTTAAAAAATCAAGATTTACAGAAATTAATCAATGGATAGTGAAGCATAAGGCATGCATAGGCAAGGAACGGTATAATATTAAGTCATCTTAGATTATCGAAGGGCGCAGTAGTCCAGTGCGTAAAGCGCTGAGCTACTAACCGGAGGGCCCGGGTTCGATTCCGGGTGACACCTCTTGGTACCCTCAGCTTCACCCAAGCTGTGTACGTATTATTTTTCGGGTACCAGGCCGTCCCGGGAAATCGCAGGCGGTACAGGGAAAGGAACTGGCCACCCTACCCTTATGTGTGCATTTCACACGTCGCGGCGTTGTGCTTAGTTCCTTACCTCTACCGATACTACATACCTATACCCTCACATAGCAAACCGACCTTCGAGTGGATCACTGTGATTGATTATTTGGATTATCGGACTACGCTTTGCTTCATGTTCAAATAAGGAAGAGAAACTCATTACCTTTGTTTATGCCCCAAAAGTATTTTTTTCAATTCTTTTTCGCACAGTAGGAACCAAGAAAAGCATTTGCAAATGACGTGTTACGCTACTGGTGGTTGGTCTTGAAATAAATCAATGTCTGGATCTCCTAAAAGGAGCTTCCAAAGGTCAGTAAATTCAACGCTTCATATTCATACCCATCCACAACTGACATTCCACACCCGACTGACTGAGGCCGGAGAAAGTGAATTTCTACTAATGCTACATTCCACAAGCACCTCATAGGTGCGGTACAGACGTGCATTTATTATCAAGAGTACATGAGTTCCTAAGGTAATATTATTCGTTGCGTTGAAGAATGTGCTAGCAACAAACCCTTCATAGTTTTCATTTCGATCCACGCCGCCACTGTATTTGCGAAGAATCGGAAGGTGCCTCACATGCGCACCCGCAGGGAATTAATTATTCATGCGCCGCTGATGCCCGGACGATCACGATCGTCTCGGGCATGGCGACCTTGAACCCTGACGGCGTGCGAAAGTTACATTGTTGTATCTCCGGGCGGGGAATTAAAAATAGTAGCCACCAGCCTGTAAACTGGCACGCTACGGTATGCGAGTCAGAATCTTTTTAATGGGGACGTGGCAGCATATTTATTAAAACCTTAAAAATGTGCTTATAAAAATGGAAATTCGAGCCGCAGCTTCATATTTATGGATTGGCCCCCTGGGAGAGCCGGATTAAGGATTTTAACGAGTCTGCCCGCGAAAATCTTTTTTTTTCTTTTTGCATTGTCCTGTTTCGAGACGGCGAAAAATTGCGAAGAGAAAAAAAAGAAACAAATAAACAAACGCCCTGCGTGAGTAATTAAACGTTAAGTGGGGGGCGACTAGTTTTACTTTATCCACTTGCCCGCAAGAGAATGGAGCGAGAGAGAGAGAGATCTATATAAACGATAAGGTGAGAAGAAACTGGGGATTTTTTTGCACTCCTGCGCGAAAAGCGCGCGTGTGTGTGTGTGTGTGAGAGAGAGAGAGAGAGAACGTGCGCTGGAGATGCAAGAACGGATAAGGACTCCGGCATTTGCAATGGTGGTCGAATAAGATAATTGGGACAATTAGGGGCGGGGAGCCTCCCAGGAACTGTGCGTCGAGCGAGGGCTTCCAGTCAAAAAAGGTTGAGTGCGCAAAAGGGTTTCACTGGATCCGCTTAGGCATTGCTGAGGCGGCGTCGGCGGCCACGGGAGGTCGCTCGACCCCGGCCGAGGAGCGGAGAGGGGGGGTGAGATTGAACGAGACTTCACGCCAATTTAATTTTCAAGAAGTGGAAAAGTGAGCGTAAAGTAGGCTAAAAATTCGCAGGGAGGCAGGCAGGGGACACAAAGGAGGAAGGGGTCGGGAGGAGAGTGGTGTGAGGGGAACGATTCTCGGTTATTGTGGGCGCGGATTTTCAACGGACATAAGCCTTTGTCGAGGAAGCAAGGATAGAAGACCAGAGGAAGAGAAGAAGAAGAAAAAAAAACGCCGGGGAGAAATGGTTCGCACTCTTAACCAGGACAGTAGGCTACAGTATCAATTTCTCGCCCGTTGAAAGGTCTGATTTATGACGGTCGCGGGGGAAAGGGTGGGCCTCTGCGGGTTCAGTTCGCTCCTGATGTCCTCGTCGGCGGGCAAACGATCGTTTGATTGGCGCGGCTATTTGATTATGCTCCCACGGGGAAAATAGAAAAAAAGCGCCGTAATGATAGGCAGGGGCCACTCACTCACTCTCGGGGTTCTGGAACGCGGCTTTGATTACACGCGAACGTAAATTGCACACCGTTCCCAAAGCAGGGTCACGGAGTCTAACGCACGCCCCGCCCCCCCCCCC
>LYUA01000117.1:255128-270048 GCA_002093875.1 Calopteryx splendens
TCACAATGCTCATGTGTAGCAAGTGTCAACAGTAGGCAAACCATAAAATATTGACTAGCGGAACAATTTTTGCACGATGCTCAAGAGAGCCCTAACTTTCCATTATCATTTTCCATGTCGCATAGATTATAAATACCACTTTACTCCCTCGCCGTTTCTTCTGCGTTGGTGCCTGCAGACATCGGTTGGCATTTTTATGGCGCAACGGGAAAGCGTTTAAATACCCTTTTTGCCGCCACCTACCTTTTTATTCCGTCTCCTCGGCCATCGCGGAATATCAACTGGAACAATCCGGCGGCGTCGTCGGCGGCGAAACGACCGACTGAGCGGACTAAAAATTATGATTTTTCGCCGCGGCCACCCATAAAGTCAAAGAGCGCTAACCAACTCCCTCCCTGATAACGGCAACCCCAATCAATTCCGCTTAAAAAGTTTCCGTGAAAACGGTATCCACTGGAATAAGTCTCCCCCCCCCTCTCCCTCCCCTCTCTCCCTTCCCTCCGCAGACCGTATTTACTACTCTCTCATAGGTCGAGTCAAACATTCGGCATGGGAAAAAGAAGTGGAGGGAGAACGGGACGAAAGAGAGCGTGCCCTCCCTCGAAGAGGATGCGAGCGGCTGCCGGAGTCTCCGAGGACGCATCCGAAACGCATTTAATGCTTCAACGAACGAATAAATTCGAAGTTGCGACGGCGGAATCGGTCTATCGCGGTGGCTTCCCCCGGCTTCCTCTCTCTCTCTCCTCCCCCTCTCGATCGTTTCGTCACCGCTACCTACGCTCACTTCCGCCCCCCTCAACACCCATTCCCTCCCGGAGACCCATCAACATCGCGTTAAACGCGAGCCCTGTGATGGAATGCCCCGATCCTTAAAGGCCGAGAGAGGAGAAGAAAAATAAATAAATGAACACGCGGGGATCAAATCCCGTGTATCCTATTTCCTCTCCCTTTCTTTCTCTCTCTCTCTCTCTCTCTCTCTCTCCCTCTCTCTCCCGGGAGTTCGAACCAGTGCCTTCGTGACGAAAGGTATCTAAATCTACCATCCCTTTTCCATTGAAGCCAATCGTTGGCCGTTCGAAGTTCGTGAGGAGGAGAAGGGGCGACCAGGGATTAGAGGGGTGAGTGGAAGGAAAGGAGACATTGGAAAAGCCGGAGGCCGAGGGAGCAGGGGATGATGTCCGAGGAGGGTGAATTTTATAGGGATAAAAAAGGGAGAGTGAAGGGCTTAGGGCAGCGAGTGGTCGTGGTCATAGAGAGAGAGAGAGAGGGCAGGAAGGAACTGAACGGGGGCTGACAGTTCTGGATCTGTGGGAAATCGATGAGAAATAGTGGGAAATTACTTAATCTCCCTAACGTGTCTTACGAGTGGTATTTTCTGCTGCTTCTTTCCTTCGTTTCACCTTCATTTTTATGTTTACCTAACTTCAATAATGCAATAATCTGCTAATTATAAATGCCCACGTGCCCTTTCAATGTCTCATTATAAAATCAATCGTCCCAAAAAATAGAAGCCCCTGCTCCAATTCTGCTGGACTGGTCCAATCTAACTCCATCCCGAGTGATAGGCATGTAATTTTCACCGTGTGACCCAGAGGTTAACGGCCCTAATTCACTTTGGTTGGAGATAAAACGAGTGTCTGGGTTTATGTAGTGGTTCACCAGTTGTCATATTCTATTAAATCGTTAATATTAGGTATTAGTGAAAATATTGCCAGCATTTTCGGCTGAATAATCCCCAGGGTCGAAAGAGTCTGGATATTCAGAAAGACAAAGCACCTTATTACGCAAAACTTCATGCCATTTGTTGGTAGGTATGTAAGTATTCCGATAAACTCAAACCTAGGTTCAGCAATTTGATAAAAACCTCTTACCGAAGAATTTCATTCCATTCTGATGCCATAAGGAGATCTTGTAAAATTTACACTTTTTTACTCAAAGTATTCATATCAACTAAAAAACATTCAAATTTTTCTCTTGATACAATTATAAGCATGCATTTACATTTTTGAGATAAAAAAGAACCTATTTATGATCCACCAACAAATTTTTAAGGTAAAATAAACTCCAACTGCTCTTAATGACATTCTGCTATTAAACCCTAACCAAAATTTAGAAACAAATTAGAAAATCTCAGATTTGAGGCTGAGAATTTGAAAATCACTGAGAAGTAGAACGACCATTCTTAATTTTTAGGGATAATTTAACTATTTTAAGAAAATTCATTTTTAAATCAGACATAATGAAATGTGACGCATCCGTAAAAAATCAACTTACAATGAAAATTAAATAGATTTATTTTATGAGTTATGAGATCTAGCTAAAAGTAAACTAAAGTAATATATAATGAGGTGAAGTTGTTTGTGAAATTATTAATTCAAGACAAGATACTTAGGAGCCACATAAAGTTACAGATTCCTTTAGAAGGTGAGCATATTAAAATTTACGATCCGAACATACTTAGAAAAGAAGGAAGAAAAAAATTTTGAACTATGATTTCAACATAAAAACAGCTTTTATTTTTTTCCCAAATTCTGTCAAGAAAAAATGAACTAGAATAATTTGATGCACAGTTGAGTCATTAGTTTGGTACACATTCTACACACATGTAGGACAATAAATCAATACCGGAAATAATATCTTTTTAAGATCGCATTTGACCATACACACAATCCTATGAGATATAATTTAGTGGGAGGAACTCACTACCTGCAATGGTTTGGTTGTGCTATTTTAATTTGAATCGTTGAGTATGAGAAACCGAATCATGAAAATATTACGGTGAAATATCGAAGGGTACATAATGTCGAGCGCTGCACTTGAGTGATTGTTTTAAGACAAAGATTAGAGATTTCCTCTGGAAGGAGAAATATCGCATAGCAATAAAGATCGAGTGATTAGAACGGGATTCGAGTCTGACCGGGGAAGGAGAATGGCGGCGGGTAATTTGCCTTACTTCCTACAAATGTACGGAGGAAGTAAGGCAAATAACACCGCAGATTGGAGGAAATTAAAGGAAAGAGAGAAGGCAGTGTGGCAGTGCCTACGAAGGAAGTTGGGAACCTCTGCTGGGAACATTAAAGAATACGGAAGAGGAGAGACCCGTTGCACGAAAACAATGGAAGTATGAACTCGAGCAGACCGCACGCGGCAAAGTTGAATGTGTCGCCAAGAAATTAACTGGTGGGACAAGATGCGTGTGACAATGGAAATGGGGGGACTGAAATATGGCTAAACGCTGTTCGGGGCATGAAGAAGCTAACGGCAGGTGGAGAAAGAGAGTTTGGGGCGGGGGAGGTCTTTGGAGACGCTGGGAAGGAGATGAGCTAGCTAACTTGTACACACGGAAAGGGACCATGTAGGAGTGAAGCGAGGAATTGACGGAAATTCAGACACGGGAGAAGCAAACATTTTAAAAAGCATTACAGAAACGGCAGTCATCACACCCGTCTCGTTTTTTATAATAACTATCACCTTGTGTTTATCCAAAACATATTGACTCTGAGATTCCACCATAAAAAACAAATTCATTTTTGAGACGGATTCACAATTTAATCGAGTTGGGCTGAAATGATCGAAATAAATATTTAGGGATAGAAAAACTTAAAATATTAAGATTCTTAGTGTAAACTGCTTCAATATTTTATGCAATGAAGCGGCGTCGAAATATGCCTAGTGAAAAATCCCATGGCAGCGAAACATTTTGGTTCTCTGATCTATAGCCAGAAAATGTGTGCTTGGAACTGATATACGTAGCGGAAAGTCATAAAACTGAAAGAACACGATGGTATAAAAACCAAAAATGCTATCTAATATTTAAACTATGCACTTAGCTTAAATTATTTGGTGCTCAACCCCCATGCCCATTTTCAGGAGTAAACTCGAAATTTGTGGCACAATCGGATTAAGAAATGAGCTCTGGTGGACAAAAACCGATCTGGGCGATTATAATTGACGTAACCGTATTTTGATTGGGTATTAATTAAATAAAAGGAATACAGGTTAACTCAGTGGAATTTATCCATTGTTAAAATGTGAGACTTTATGTTATTCAAAATGCGTTTGTTCTGTACCTTCTTCCGGGTTTTGTCGCCAGGATATCATAGGGCCTAGATGCACGGATAACTGTCGAAAAATATACATTCTGTAAGTTTAATAATTGAATTTTGATTATCTTTTGAACATACGAGTAAAATAATGAAAACTATTATGAAAGCCACAAAAATATGGTGACCCTGGCTTCTTCCTCCCCTCGCATGATGCCAAACTCTAACGCATTACTGCGCATCATTCAAAGGCGTACACCATCTTCTTTCGTTTGCATGATCCTGGAATTCATTGGAAGACATCCACGTAAACAAACAGTTCTGTTTTCAATTGGAGGAAATAAAAAACAAACATTTATCACTAGATGATAATCATAAGTCACTATCCCTCCTGATTCGTCAACGGCCATTATTTAATTTAACTAGGTTAACTCATTTAAACAGTATAGCACCAGGTGGTTAGAGGATATGTAACGCGCGGATTTAATAATCTTTAATAAGAATCACGTTTCTTCAAGTCCTCAAATAACTCCACGTCTCCGACGCAATGTCGAAGCCCTTATCTTGTCAGAGCGAATGTAGTGATAGTGAACCTTAAGGGGAGACTCGGGAGTTCCAACCGAAGCGTGACAATTGCACCAGTTTGCTTCCGTGATATGTGGGTCACGAGATACACATGTCCTCGGGAAAGGACTTTTATGCATTGTGAGGAGGAGGGTGCTGCCGGGTTGGGAGGTAGGATGGGGACCTTGGTCACGGTGGATGAAGCTAACCGCTGGCGGGACAAGGAGGCCGCCCCTACTGAATGTGCCCGGAAGGAGTTAATGCCGCAGCCGCCTTTCCCAGCAATCCAGTAAGCCCGTGCCCTGTGAAAACAACATCCAACAATAAAGTTAAATCCCTTCCCGAGCAATAAGGCGAGGTGGTCGAGTAGAAACGGGTTGGCGGAAAAAATGGCTGAATTAAGAAAAATCTGGATTTCCTCCGTTGGAGTTGCACTAGATTCGAAGGGTTACTCGCAATCGAGATCAACAATATGGCCTCTCAGCGCTTCGTTGAGTAATTGCAATGCTTCTACTCCCTTGTTTACCTCGGAGAGTTTTATAACTGCTCTCATAAATGTTATCCTTTGTAGCTCGGTCAAAAGTAAATAATGGATTTGACAAGACATCAGATAGGTACTGCATTTATTTACATTTCAGATAAAATTATTATGAGAAAAGCTCATTACTGTCAATGCATACGCGTGACCACATGATCGTCATGTAAGAAATCTCTATTGGAAAAGAAAGGGGGTTCGTGTAGAAATTTGGTTAACCATGGGCATTTTGAAACTCGCGCCGTGTGTTGTTGAAACATAAATATATTGCCTACATAAATAAAATATTAGAATTAGAATATATAGCAAAAAGAAGTTTTCCATAAATATTTCTAGAGAATGCCATATTTTTAATGGACTCTTATGCAGGACGCAGTGGTTACACCTATTTGAATACACTTTAACTCTAGGGTCTTTATTAATTTTATCAATTCCATGAACTCTACCAATTCTACCAGTTAAGTTATAATAGCACATTTCCAAACTCTTTTCTAATATATTTGCGTTTAAAATATAAACAAAAAAATACTCATAAATTAAAAGTATATCTGTTGAAAGTGCCCCCATAGTGCAACAAACAGCATTGGCAAGATTGCTGGGAAGTAGTTATTCCACCATTTATATTTTCAATGCTTTGGAATAACTTGCGAAAACTATATGACCATAAATCATTATTAAGTTCGGATACCTACGAAGGCATTCATATAAAATGAGAGACTGAAAATCAAAGTCAAAACGAGGTCTTATACGCCTGAACATGTCACTGATAAAAATTATTTCCTTTACGTTCCATTCTGTTTGGAAATTAAAAAAAATATTGAACTATAAGTCATAAGTTACTGAGAAATTAATTTCAACGCAGGTTTTTCAAGAATTTTGTAAATAGAACCTAAAGCAGCGAGACTTGACACATGTAGTAGCAAGCGGATCCCCTAACGTTATATCAAGTCTCTGAGTTCGGTGGACCAAGGTGTTAAATAAAGACTAATATTTTTTATATAATAAAGTTTTTAAACTATTTCTATTTTCATTAAGGCTGAAAAGTTTTTGAATAAATCACAATCGACAGTTAAAAAAGTAGGGGATAAGGTGTAAGGAAGGGCCTTTTGTGTTAATCTTTCTTTGCACAAAGTTTATTCCATACGATAACCAAATTTCATATATACCTAATGCTAAAACATCATAGACTAACAAAGAAAACTTTTTGTTAATAAATAATGACATATATATTGATGAACATTAAAAATAAATCCTTTCTAAATATGTGTAATTATTGAGAAAAAAATATTAGGACGCCAAACTCTACTGGAAGGTCAGACCACGTGTACAAAATTCGAGAAATATACGTGACTGATAGGTTTAAGAATTCATTCTTTCAAATCATTTTCGACTACAATGTCACCAATAACAGAAAAAGACAAGATGCAAAAACAAATATTAGTTCATCTTAAATAATTCCAAAATCATCGGTTTGTAGGGAAGGTTGGTGTCCTGAAAACCCCCTACAACGCGCCTTTCAGGCGGCTTGAAGGGTACCCCGTGGATGTAATGGCTGATTTCTATTTACTTACGAAACAAGAGGAGCAGCATCGATACGAAAGCAAGTAAAGCAGATAATGTAATATTTCGTTCTACCTTACTTAGAATTAATCATTTGGAAGGCACTTTTTGTGACTAGCATCCTTCCATTAAAACTTTGTTTTTTTGTTTGAAATAATCCGTTTAGATTTATGACACACAACGCAAAGACGAATTGGGAGAATTTGCTTCACCCCATTAGTTAAGTGAATAAGCTCTTCTGCTGACTTCCTGATGATTATCACTAAAGTAAGAAATGCTAGTGGACAGAAAATACGTGTCAGTGCCTCATGTTATTTACATGAGCTTATCGTTCAATAACCAAGTATTCCATTAAAGATATTTTTTTTTGTTTTAATATTGTTCTCAATTATCTTAGCAATCCGACTTGAATTCATATGTTGTCACCCGAGGCGGTAACACTCATTACCAGGAGGTTTGTTTTTCTGTGAATTAAACTCTTGAAAAATACTTCTATCCTAATAGCCTCCTACTAACTTTTTTTGGTTCATTACGAGAATGTAACATTTCAAGTTCAGTTAATTATGAGTCCATTAACGTGACCGTTCACTTCTCTATGTCTTAGGCATCGGCATTATTACTGACTTTGGGTTCACTAATGTTCTCATTGTACAAATAAGAGGTTAGAACCATTAATTATGACAGATTCAGTTTTAGAATAAGAAAACTGATGATTACTATGGTAGTAAGATTGCTACAAAGAGCACTTTTAAATCACTGTGAAAAAGTAATTAAATATTTGTAATTTAAATTTTATTTGAAATTTAAACTATTGGAATCTATTCTTATAGTTAATGCAGAAATGATTTTAGGAAATAATTCACAGGAGGAAATTTTCAAAAATTATTTTAATATCATTAAGTTCTTTTTATTTTTTTATTTAAAATATTTTAATGCACTTTGCATCGATTAAATTGTGATGAGAATGCATGATGAAACTTAGAATAGAAATCCATATTTTCCTTGGTTGAAAGATTAATGCAATTTTAATTTTTTTAAATTCTTTAGTAAAGGAATATTATTTAATATGCCAGTAAATATTTACGCAGATCTATTGAAGTAATTTCAATATATCTAGGGTACTAAATTCAGAAATGCTGATAGAAAGACACTTTTAATCTATTTGTAAACCTTATAAAGTAAAAGAATTTGGAGATATCATGGAATGCTTTATATTATTTTCATTTGGACATTTTTTGTTTTCCCGTACGACTTTCTTTAAGTAAAGTTCACATGTAGATTATATGAGGAGCATTTCAATGTAACCACTCATTAATTCTAAATCTTGATCTTGATATTATCAGTTACTGAGTTACGTTCACGACACCTATTACAAAAGCTTAAATGCGGATTCGGCCCGATTCCCACATCTTGACATGATCCATAGAATAATACAGCTATGTTACATTATCACGCAATCTTTTCCTTTCCTTTGACACGCGAATCGCAGTTTTTTTACATCCCAAAATACGCGTAAGAGCCAATAATGAGGGTTCCGTTACTGAAACAATAGACAGTGTGAAAAAAAGTAGCAAGCGGTAACACTGTATCCGTTAGTGTTTGTGTTTTTCATTTTCGCGTACGTGATTTGGTTTTCTCAATGTAACAAATGTTTCTAAATGTAACAAAAATTTTTGCGGATCTGGCACCGTTTATTTTCGAAGCCCAGTGAACCGTTAATTATTACATTTCTCCCTGCTTTTTATGCCCCCATTTTCTTACTCATTTTCCATATGACGTTTTTTAAATCCCGTAAAGAGCCTCTCAGAGATCTCGGAATACCCTTGGATACTCTGGAAATATTCCTTGTGTCTCTATGAAAGTTACATATTAGCGAATGCTATAAACACATTGTTTAATTCCTTTTTACCCTGTGTGTCATCATCTTTATTTCAGTGCCCGACATTGAAATCTCCAGCCACCGCCCAAATTGCATAAATGGGTGTCTCGATACACCCTTGGAAGTCTCCAAAATTTCAAAATGGTGAATTTTGCTACAGTATTTGAAAATGTCACATTGACGATTAATAAGGGGAGGGAATTATTACTTAGTTTGAATACTGAATTTCTGAATACGGGCCTTGAATTCTCTTACATTCTCTGGCGAGACAAAAATAAATAAATAAGCATTTCAGTATTTTAAAAAAATTGACATACTCTAGCCACATTGATCAATTACAATAGGAATTATAAGAACGGACGGTGCTAATAATATGAGTTTCCAATGAAGGTTCGCCCCTTTTTCCACTATTTTCCCCTATAGGTTCACAATTTTTCTGCACAGTTTACAATATTTTGATATTCTTCACGAATAGGGTCGTTTACTCTGAGGCGAAATATGTTTTTCCTTCGATTGGGACACCTAGGGACCACGTGCCAATGTCGATTACTTCTTTTTTGTTGTTTTCTTTTCCTACAATATTATTTCATCTTTTCACTACGAGTCTTTTTTCTATCTTCGAGTAACTTTAGAACTCATTTTTTTCTCTCTTCTACCTTCGAATCCCTCCAATTTGAACACTATTTCCAAAAGCCTTTCTTACACTTGCCTCTTTTTCTTCTGTGTTGTTTGTTCTAGGGTTTTCTTTACCTCTTGGATCAAGCTTGTTGTTGTCTTCTTTTCCCTAAGATATTTGAAGATCAGTTTTTTTAACCAGTTATCATCCATTTTGTACCAATTCCCAGCACACTGTCAACTTTCTTATATTTTATTCAAGAATTAATTAGATATACCCAAGAAATTATTTTAGTAAAGAAAACGTTTCTTCTGCGGGCATCTGTTGATTCGTAAAATAAAAAAGAAAATTCCCAAAAGTTTCAGACCGCTCCGTTATAGTTACTGAGAAGTCGGGTTGGGCTCTTCCAACGCCAACATAGATCCAAAGCACAGTTTTAATGGAATGTAAGCGACTTTTGACATAATAACTAAGTGCCCGCCCATTTTAGAGTAAAGGTTAAGCGCTTCAATGCTTGGCCGCCTATAACTCGGAAGCTAGGGAGCATATTGAAGAACAGAAAAGTACCGATAGTTTCGTTATTGAATCTATATACGAAACTACAATAAAACAATAGTCGCGAACGAGCCAATTGAGTGAATTTAAGGGTTGATAAATGCTTTTTTTTTAATACATGACGTGTATCATGTAATTGATTAATCATTGTATCATGTAATTTTTGTTGATAAGTAATTCGATTTTTGGAATTCTGCTTTAAAGTTATCTCAATGTCCTTACTTTTTCACTCGGTACATAATTTTTATAACTTATACTTGGGGTTTTATGGATATATCGAAGTTAAGTAACCAATAATCACTCTTCTCCATTATTTAATACGCGTTTGACGAAGGGAAAGGTCGACGTAGATTATCCTTTCTCACGCCCTTTGGGCTCAATGTCCATGCAAATATCCTTACGCCAAGCGGATCACTTTTCCGTTGCTGATATTCTAGAGAGGTGAAGAGGATAACACTTTTGTGTCAGGAAAAATAGATTATTTAAGGCCTGCAATAAACCGTAGGCAAGAGTGAGTAGATGGAAACGGGCCGAGTTATGCCTTAGTTTTGTTTGTGAGAATTTTTTCTCCACCGACCGGAAAAAGGTAATAACAATAAACTGCAGAAAAGTGGAGAGCATTGGGGAAAATTCATGCGACCATTGTCCAGCATTCCGTTATGTTGCCATACTGGTGTGCTTCAAGGTGATCGGCATTAAATACTAGCAAAACATCCAAGATTGCTATTTATGGGTTTCCTCAAGCTATTTTATAGGCCTATTTTAGATAGAAAAACAAAGAAAGAAAATTAGAAAAGAAAGCAATATAGGAAAGAAATGTAAATGACTAAAAATAATGCGAATATTTAGAAAATCAATGTTTGAACTCCAACTTCTAGCATTAAAGTATAGTGTACATACATAAAATAATAAAATCCATTAAAATATAGTATAAGCTATGAAAGAAACTTTTCAAGAGTGATATGAAGCTAATCGCAAAAAATAAAATCTTCTCAATACAAAACACACAATATAATGGTGGTAGTTGATATTAATAAATCTTCACTGTTTCTCACAGTGGAACAATGCAGCTATGTTAAAACTAAAAAAATACCGACTGTACAGTAAAAACAGTCCACAGTAAAACAATTAGTTACAAAACTCGTTTAAACGAACTTATGAAATCAATTAATAGAGTTCCCCTTCACTTGATTTTGAAGTAATTCCGCGATAATGGGTTAATAATTGTTAATTGCTAATGCATTTAGCATGATGATGATACAATAATTATTAACGACGCAAGTGAGAAGCATTTTCAACCATTAGGTCGCGAAATTTGACCTAGCATACAAAGTTCTGCCCTCTCACCCATGCCATGAATAATAATTACCCCACCGTACTAGTTACATCATTTAATTATTTTTCAAGACATATGAGCATGATTGAGTAATTATGTCTAAATGACTTTTGTTCTCATAATAAGCACTTAGTTCTTAATATCATAGTTGAAATATCACTTAACTTTGGTAATTAAATCTTGAATACGGCATATTGCTCCAGCTAATATTATCACCTACAATTGTTTCCTATGGTGGGCAATTTGTATATGTGTGGGTGCAATTAAAAAATGAAATTCCACCCTCTTCAAAGACATAGAAAAATAAATGACCAAATTAAACAATATATTATCAAAAAAATGATTTCTATTACCGAAAGTAACATTAAAACTAATGCACTTATCTTCCCTTTTTATTTGAAATCCCTATTTATATTCTACTTTTTCAGAACTTGGTTGGCTCTTGTGCCTGAGAGGGCATCAGCATTATTGTGACTTTCAGATAGGAGATAACCCAAAAGAAAGTTTGGGAAACACTGTTTTGAAGTAATTTCATTTTTTAGAAATTTGTGTCCCAATTTGTTTGTTTGTTAATTGAAATTTTGTGTTACTTCCGCTCCTCAAGCCTAGGATACGGGTATAACGCCCAAAGATTTACCATGCATGTTTATTTCGATTCGTTGTAATTTCCTTGTTTCACTATCTATCCTCATTACATTAAAGAGTCATGTCAAATTGGCATCAGCATTATTACGACATGCACTGAAAATTATATTTAAAGCTTTTCAAGTCAAGCTCAATTTTGACTACTCAAAATGCCCAGAAAATACTGAACAGGCCATAGTTAGAAATCCCCGCCATGGTATTGTACGATGTTGTTTAAAAGTACCAAAGCCCCGGAAGTGTAGATTTCCAACTTGTGGTAGACTGTTCTTGTATTTGGAGTGCCTCGAATCCGCCGCGGAGAGGATCTGCAGCTCCCGATCCCTCCTTGCGAGTACTTTTTCTGCGGCACGAGCTCCGTCCGTGACCGATCCTTGAGTTGTGGGGCACGAACCTCTGAGGGAGGGTGTTGTATGACTGCGGAGTTGATTTGCCACGGCTTGAAGCGTGTTACAAATAAGATATGCGTTTTTTGCTTCGTGCAACGCAATCTTCATCGTGAATCCTGAAATAGAAGTTATCGCCTTTATATGGGCCTTCTTCATTCTTTGCATCGGTAACCGCGGATTCTTTTGTGGAAGCAGATCGTGCTTCCTTCGAGCATGAGGAAGGAAAAAAATAACCGATGCTTGTAACGCTACATTTAGTAAATTAATGATGTTTTAAAATCATATGCCTCTACAGGGAAATGTTTGTCGTTTCTTTTATGTGAACCTTACAAGTCAAATTTCCTCTTTTGATTACGAGCCATAACAGAAGAGAAATCCTCGGGAAAGGTCCTCGACCGATTGAAAAAAGGAAGAGAGCTCCTCCATGCGTGATTCAGCTGCCAATTTAAAAGTTGTCGCAAGAAAATCTGCTTCGCTAAACCATTCTTCGATATGCGATTGATTAACTGAAAGGAATTTATTTTTTCAGATGAAATACTGATAGTAAATTCCTAAATAAAGTTAATATTATATTAAATTTATTATACATAAAAGTTTTTTGTTCATTATTTTGCATTTTTATAAATTTATTTATAATTTTGAAGTTGTACACTGCAGGTACCCATCAATCCGTAATATCGAAAAATATTTACAATGGTGCATAATAATACAAACTATTTCTGGTATTTTCAGAAAAATAAATTAAAAGCTCAATATAGATTATAAGTAAAAGCTTCAATTACCAAGTAACAAAATCGTTAATTCGAGTTCATCAATTCCCAATCATTTATTTACACGTGCAAATACCGTCGTAAGAAACACGTTCCAGTGATTTGGCTTGGGTTTATAATTCCATATGTAATTTTAATCTGCAACTTTATGGACTATAATGGACCTTAATTTTATCACTCAGTATAATTAAGATGTGCCAATGCTATCTATATAACCAGGGAAGAGAGCTAAAATGATTAAATTTCAATGGCAAATATACGGAGGGGAATACCTATGGAAAGGTGAAGTATTTAAAAGTGCATGGAAAGACATTGTTTATATCGAGCGAGAATTAAGACGCCACAAGGATGTATAATAGTAATCAGGAAACGCCCAAAATCTATCCCTATACTGTAGACTGCGTCCAAGTTTATTGTCCACTCCACGTTATTTTTAAGAAACTAAGAAAAATACTAAATATTAATGCAGTTAGCTCGAAGATAATATATTACTCTAAATTATATGAAAATACCAGAATTTCATTTGAATTAGAACGCGGAATAATGATAATACTAAGAGATAAGAATTTAAAAAATGACATTTCTTAAATGCAGTTCTTAAGTGTTCAAAATAGCACCTATGATTTTCAGGATATTGAATTTATCACTGCGAGAAAGCTGCACATTTTAAGCCGATAGGTTAAATATAGTGTTGTCTGTTTCGAATTTATGTAAGTACAGACCTTGTACAAGATATAAATTCCTCCTCACTCGGCTCGGAGAAGATTTCCTCTAGCATTAAGCCGGACGTTTTTTCAAAAGCATACTGCTTTAAAAGTGAGACATTTCCGGTAAACCGCCCATGCAATAAGTCACACGTCACGGGATGAAAAGGAAGAGTGGCATTACTTTGGATAACGCTATGAAAAAGCTAAAGGAAGGCCTGGTTATAACGGTTTCCATCAAAGGAAACTCCTTTCGTGTGTTCTAGGAAAAAAATCAAGACACTTTCGTGGTATGAAGAAGACTGTTCGGGCAAAGAGTTTTCTTATCAACGTCAGATTTTGAGTTGGCCAAAGGTCGAGTCAGAATACACATTTTCACATCCAAAAGAAAAAGCTGTTTTAGCAGGCGCAGTAATTAATGAAATCATCCACCAAGTGATATAAATAATAAAAATTTTAATAACAAAATTCTTAGACTCTTTTTGCAATATCTCATTAAACTGAAGCTAACTTTAACCTCCTGTTAAAGCCAACTATCAGTTTTATAATCGCTAGTTAAGACAAATTTGACCATTCATGTGCTAGTTAACTCAAAGAATAAATTATAGTGGTTATTATGCTTATTTTCACTCACGAGCGGAGTTGTTGTTAAATCGTAACACTAGTTAACCTTCAATTTAAGTAAATGTCCAAATCAGCTAACAATGGAAGTTAACGAAACATTGTAAAACAGGACCGTGCCGTGTTATTTGAGAAAAAGATATTCATTGACTTTAATTTAATAACGTGCCTCTAAAGTTGCTGTTTTAGTGCAGAGAAATACCAGTTTTCACAGAACAAATTTAATTTAAGAATTGTTTTATGCGTTATATATGCATTTAAAACGCATTTCTCAGTAGCTGGACGCTTACTAGCAAATGTCAGACACCTAATTACTGGAAAATTTTAGACTAGGTAAAAGGAAACTGTTTCGTGTGGATTTATCAAAGAGGCCGTATGGAAACGATTCCACGGTGAAGATATCTGGAATGAGAAAACAATCGTTTTCCTGACACGGATGTTTTGAGAGAAGGGGATTATGCAGGGCACCAATAAATATGGGGTAGTAGAACTGCCTATTATATCGTAAAGCTTAAGAATACAGTCGTTAATGAAATGCTAACTGTTTTGAAGAAAGGCGGATAGCGACCTGCGGATGGGCTCTTGGGATAGGTGAGGAGCGAACACTCGCGCGCAATCGCCTGACATCTTCACTCTCCTGGCCGAACGCCAGGGACGTCCAAGTGGTTCGTACGGCGGACGGGGATGGAATGGCTCGCGGGGGGGG
>LYUA01000117.1:270097-284048 GCA_002093875.1 Calopteryx splendens
GGGGGTGCCTAGAAAAGAGACGGCATCGGAGAGGGTATTTTTATAGATCAGGAAGCGTTAAAAGAACAAACGGTAGTCATGTGATCAGCGGTTAGGAAATGGGTAAAGGATCGAGGGTGGAAAATATCGAAGAATTCTTCCTCTGATACTTTGCCAAGGGAGACGACCTAGGAAGTGAGCCAAGTTGAGGTCCGTCATAGATGAATAGAATTATGCGTCGTGTGAAGCCTCCTTTGGCCCTAGCGGAATTTAAAGTGCTCGAGTGAATGGCTATAGACGTCCATGCTCGAGCGCTGAAAGTAGTAGTTTCGTCATTTACTTTTTATATTTCATTTAAGTTTTACGATTCCAATAATAATTTTTAGCCAACCTTAACCGATATAAGAACATACACCTGATTTGATGAATACCAACATTTTCAATTCATCATGTCATCATGAAGCATTTTCCCGTGGCAAGAATAGGGTCGGAAGCTCAGACAAGAATGCAGTGCAAAATTATTTCTATTGAAATTTAGGGAAAGCTTAGTTGCCATTTGAGAATTATCCACCTTGATATTTTGTAAATTTGGAAGCGTTGCTAGGAATGTTTTAACCCTTATATCTTACTGACGAGCTCGTGAATTCCATTTCCTTTTTTTTGGACGTGTTATGTGCTTACAACTTCCTGAATTTTGGAGCTGGTTTTGACCATAAACCAAGTCCCTTAAACATTTTATAAATTTTAGTTAAATGATTTTGAAACAATTACAACACCACTTATCGATATAACAGAGTTTTATTGATTTTATATACTCATCAAACTAAGGATTTGAATCAATAATAAATGTTTAATAGGATTTGAAAAGGATTAGATCATGCAAATCTATCTAATCATCGCTAAATCTCTAGTTTACTGCATGAGTGGCATTATCATATATAACATATACTGAAAAATAAAGGACAGCATATAAGAAATAAATTTTCAATTTAAAATTAAACAGAACATTATTATTTTAATGTAGCTGTAACTTCTTTTAGCCAATGATTAACAAGCAAATATCTCCCCAGCATAACTACGAAGTAATTGAAATTCATGCATGTAAAATAATAGGTACGTGCCCACGTGTGACTTAGTAAATCCTTGTGATATTCAAAACAGAATAGTAATTACAGGCTCTAACTAGTATGTGTCATATGTCTATTTCTAATTAGCTTATATTAATGATTAGGTAACTTCAATTTATTTGAATTGCTTAAACGTGGTGGTTTGCTTTTCATTTGTAGAAGTCATTCTTTAGCATAGCATTATAAGCTTAAGTAAGCCATTAATTTTTCTTTAAAACTTGCATTCCTTTTTTTTGGATTGTAGGCGCATCGACATCAAGGTTATTAGCGTTGCATTCCTTTGTTATTTAAAAACAAAGGAGAATTATTCAATGATGTCATGAAAAAATTCTGAACATAATAATATAATATTTGTTAAATCTTAAACATCCCCCCCTCACCTCCGACCTCATCCATCTAAACCTTTTGAAACAAGACGCCACGAAGCCTGGCAACGTCTGATGATCTCTGATGCGTTAGTATTAAAGCCAAAAGTGATAGGTAATAATTAGTGTGGAATTTTGCAAAGTGTTTGCCTCATTTCTAACGTGATTTGAATCCATAGATTATCACGTCAAAAATTAACGCTTTTTAATATATTTATTGATTCTGGTTATAATAACATAACGATAAGAGAAGGATTGAAAAAAATTGTTACTCATTTCATTTTAATCGCCAATCAGGAAATTAGGAGCATAGAACCACTTACTGCCCATTTTACTTAGAAATATTTTACATTGAGTGAAAATAAAATTAGCAGTAAACATTCCATGAAAATGGTTCATTCTTTCGGAAAATGTCCTAAATTTATTAGTTTTCTATTGGAAATAGGTACAAGAAGGTTTTCAGGAAATAAATGCCCGCGGCAGACTAGGAACACTTTGACAAACGAATGTTTATTTTTTTCTATGCTCACTTAGAAACAGTCATTTCGGCCTTTGTTTCCAAAGGAGAATATATCAGGGGTACATGAAGCTGGGAGCACCAAGCACACAAGAAGGTTTGAATGGAGACCGTAATGCAGTCATGGAAATATGTGCGAGAGAAAATGGAATGCAGAGAGATAAAGAGAGAGAGAGAGAGGGAGAGTGGAATACAAAAAGAATTTCTGAAAGGGGGAGAGGGAGAAGAAGAATAGTGGAACGAGATATTGAGAAAATGCGATGCGAGGGAGAAGACGGTGCGAGGGGGTCGGAATTCGGTGGGGGGAGGAGGAGAGGCGAAAACGAGGGGGAGGGAGGGAGGGAGAGAAGAAGAAGAGGGAGAGTTCCCCGGCTTTCGCTGAGAGGAGCGCGGGGGAGGCTGGGATGGGTGGTGAGGGGAGACGGGAGAATCGGAGGGAGATAGGAGAAGAGAGTTAGTGTTAGCGGGGTGAGCGCCTTTGCGACATGGATTTATGGAGCCGCGCGGGTTAATCAGCCCGACCGGAAAAGAAAAAAAATACAAAGGAACGTCCAAAGAAAACGTGAGCCAGGAATTGAAAAATTGAGACAAGCAAACGGACCAGTGTCTTGTTGAGAGAGGAAACCGGTATTCTATAGACACCTCATGACTCGAATCTCCTTCCCAACTTCGAGCCCCCACGAGCCAACGTGGGCATTACGCCTCCCGCCTGAATCGCAATTAGCGGCGCATTACAGGGGGCAACCGTAGATTGCATTAAAATAGCCCCTCCGATTTCGACAGCATGACATTGTGTTTGATAACCCAAATTGGTTTGCTTCTGACGCTGAGGAAGTTATTAAGACCCCACGAAGGTGCAGCATAGCTAGATAAATAAAATCTACCATTTTCGTCGCTAAAAGCTTCATTCGAATAAAATAAGAGGAATAGATCCCCCACCACTAATGGTCTTGACTATTTGCTTGTCCTTTGCACAATCACAACAGAGGGAAAGTTAAAACGATGAAATAATAATGATAAGTTTATTTCATCAATGGCAAACACATTGGATGGTTTCGTCAAAAGGAAGGTGTGCATATGAAATAGTACACAAATATGCAATTTTGACTGATTTGTATTCTTAATAACACAACAGCATATGTGACATATCAAACAATGGTTTGCTATGAGAGTGATGCTTATAGTGTGCCTTCCATGTATTTATTTACACTATAGTAACCTTTATTGGAAAGGATATTTTTGACTTTCATTTTGAAGGCAGCAGATGTGGTGATATCTATGATGCTCTTATGAAGTTTGTTAAAGAGTACTGAGACAGAGTGATAAGGGCCTTTCAAGCACGGAGAACATGATATATAAAGCTCTCTACTATCAGAAATACAAGTGGTGTAGAATGCTAGAGCTAATAGTTTTATTTATTGACTCTAAGGTTTCACAAATTTTGTGAAACCAAATGTAAAAAGTCTAACAGGTTTGATAGACATCAAGTTGGTTTTCAGCTTTCCGCGGCGTTTCGAAGTATGAATCTCTGTTTTCGGAATTCACTCCGCGTTCTTAAGTTCATTGGCGACGATAGTTTCTACGTCTTCAGGACAGAAATTCTGACCTGAAGACACCGGCAGGGTGGCTGGAGAAACTGTCGTCACCAATGGACTACGGAACGCGGAGGGAATCCCGAAAAACAGAGATTCATACTTCGATTGACATTGTTTGCATCTGCCTTTTCAACGGTTTATCTTTTGGGAGATCCCTGAAATAGAATAAAAATCGCAATTTCAATCGATTTCTGAATTCGCACCTGTGGCTCAACTCTATTTCCCTTTTTAGGTCCTCATACATAGAGGGGGAAAACCCTCCTCCATGCAGCCCATAAAGTCCTTTCTCTCCCATTTCCCCTCGCACCTAAGGTGATCCATTTCTGCCACGCACTTCAATATCTCAAAACCTCTCAATACCTTGTTCATTCCCTTTTCTTATTTCTTTATTTCCCCTAGCAACTTCATCGTGTTCCTGACCTAACACTTACATGGTGTGGACGTAGGCGAAGCTTTATAGTAGCACATGTTCAATTACAATAAGTGAAAAGTGTCAGTTTAATTATGGCTATTAAAGACGGGATTTAGGAGGAATATAATTGATACTGGATCCTCAGAGGTATTAGTAAATACATTATAGTTCTCTATTGTTTTGTGGCTATTCATGGGATGGATAAGCAAGTGAAGAGGAGGGTGTGGTGGGAATGGAGAGAGTTGGAAGGGTAAACCCAAAATCCCAATTCTCTACCCACTGGACAATCATGCCCTCACTGCATAGAATTTAGGATAATTGAGTCTTTCTCCAAATCTGAACATCTTGTTCCCAAGTCGACGTGAGTTCTGAGGAAGAAATACTTGGAGAATGAATGTGGCAAAGTGAATGATGAGAATTCAAATGTTTGTTGTATCTATCAAAATAGATAGTACCAATTCCTGTAGAAAATTTTATTTAGATGCTGTGTAAGAGGAAAGATATATCCATTCCCTGAGGAGAGCGGGGGGGGACTCCATGCTGGAGTCCCCCCCCGCTGGATTCCATGCCAGTGTATTATACATACTGGTATTTGAAAATTTAGTTTTAGAGAACTAAATTTTGGTGTCAGAGTCATAATATATGAGTGAAAAAAGTAGTTTAATTCTAAATAAGAAAACGGGAAACGGATCTCGTTTAAAAAATTGAACTTATGGTTTAACAATAGCCTTACCTTAAAATCCGAAAAAGTGGACCCTACCTTTACTTGAATGTTATTAAATTGTATAGTTTTATCAAATAATCAATAGGCCTCACTCATGTTGTAGTTCTTATAAGAGGGAAGATAATCGCCCTCTTATCTCATGAAAGAGATAAAAGGTAAAGATAATTTTAGGCTCCCATAAAAGTGGAATACAACTTTCGAGATGATAAAACCACATCCACTGAAATTGCCATTTTTTAACAGAGAAACTTTATTCTAAAAATGTTGAGCAAAAGGAATAATTTGATACGGTCTCCCTGCGTTGCTGGGCCGACCAATTTCAACGGGTGAACGCATTTTCCAAATGAGCCTGCGAGGACTAATTTATCAGGGTCAATTTTTATATCTCTCATGTTTTTTTCAAAAGCTTTGTAAAAAGTTGGAAAAGGAGCCGAAGATGAAATGTGATAACGAAAATTTATTGTGTGCGTTAACGGATGAATCGTCAAGAAAGTAGGAAAACTGGTTTATACATCACTGAAAATGAGATAGTCCCCATCGAATCCAGGTTCTTATGCGCTATTACAATGAACAAGTGACTCTCAATAAAGAGAAAGTTAGTTTTTTGCAATTCAAATTCAAAGCGAAATGACCTAACACTGATACCAACAGCTGCCAAAAAATTTTAAATGTTAAGTGATAAGATGAAATAATTTTCAAAACTATAACATATTTCAAGGGGTGAAGAGTTCTTATAACCACTGACCTTGCGGTAACATAAAATTTAAAGCACAAATCACGGTTTGAAAATTATGCCCTTAAAAGTGTATTTCATCGTAGAATCTATGTTTTTAAAAACATTTTCTACTCCAAAATCTCTCCGTAGTTTGTAGTATCTCAGCGTTTCTGAGAAGTCCTTATTGGTGGAGAAACAAAGACGCGTGGCCAAGCGTATAGAACAATGGCGTCCGGTCAAGGCGGAAGCGGTTTCTATTTTAAGTAAACATGCACGCCTCTTGTCCTTCTCTCCTAGAAACTGCCTTTACATTGTCCGTTATATTCATGAGATTCCAGGATAGCGATAAGAGGATCCGTGAGCAGCGTTACTGAAAAAGTCCAGAAATCGAGCGGTCATTCGGTGACCACCGGAGGAACAATACCTGCAGAGGAAGGCTGGAGATGGATATGATGCACGCGATGTAGAACGAATGGAATCCAAGGATGATGAAGATATTCAGGGAGCATCCAGAGATCATTTCGTGAAGAGTAGACGGAAAGACCTCTTATTGAACGATGAAACTGGAAGGTGAATTACCCACCATCCCACCAATCCGTCATTTTTTCCCTGCTGATGCATAGAAAATTAGGCTCATTCTTGTTTACATACGTATAAACGCACTGCATAATATAACCATGAATTATTTTTAAAAATAGATAGAAGAACTGGCGTTACAAATCATTAATTTGTAACCGTAATATAATAAGCTTTGACTATTTAGCAAAGCAGTAGCTAGGTACCTATGCATATTAGATTCCTCCGTAGCCTATAAAAACTCTGGCGTCATAAACATACTCTAAAACTCAGATTTTTTAGCCAACTAGGCTTTAAAGAAGGGTCATTATAGCTGTAAGTTTTTATCTTCTTCAACTCTCATTACTTTCTCACTTCTGCGACAGTCAAAAATATAAAAATAATTTTACTAATTTAATGCTTGAAGACCAAGAAAACGTTTTGGTTTGCCTTGACTGCCAGGATCAATTTATTATATTTAGTATCATCATATATGAAAGTGGGGAACTCGTAATTTCTGACTCATAATCCAGAAAATAATTTACAATTTAAACTCAATTATTAAAACACCTCTAGTGCTCATTTTAATGATTATACAATTAAGTACATTATAATAACATACACGAATTACATCTTAACTAAAACATGAATATAGTCGTCACATTTCATGGTCAACATTTGGTCCAGTTTTTCTGTTTTGTGAATTTTACCTTTCCTCTTTATTACTGGGAGTAGGAAAATAATTACATTTCATACGATTATGCCAAATTCAGTGTTGTTTAAAGATGCCTAATTCCATCATTAAATTTGAAAGATGAGATTTAAAGCGAGTTGAGAGAGTTGAGAGAGCGAGAGTGAGTTGAGGCATAACGAGGTGAAAGAGCGCTTTGATTACTATCCACCTCGAAATAATAATAATAATGTATTATGAAACAAATATGTATACTAACCAGATTTTTATAGGGATATTTATAAAAGCTTTTGACTGTTTGGAACGAGAGCTATTTATTGTGACAGGGGCATATTTCATAAATTGAGGGCATCTCACATGGTATAAAATTATTATTAAAATGAACTTGATTATCATTGAAATACAAATTTACAACGAAAGAATGACTGAATAAATAAACGAGCATAAAGAATAGATTCACTGATGGAAAAAAATAAATTCAAACCAGAATTTAATTTAAATAACCGCTATCATTCTTCCAAAACTGTGGGAATGTAATTTATAATACATGCTTTGCATTTTCTTGTAAATTTGGATTATAGTTCTTATGGCTTATGATCTGTCAGCATATCCTACTGTCATTTTATGTATCTGCAAAAAAGGAGGAATCTGAAAATCCGTAAGCAAAGTGCCCGACGAGATATTTTGGAAAACGTAAAATCAATAATACCATCCGAACAATATACAGAAGGGATCTTCCACTTTTAAATTTACAAGGAGCATTTTTAACTCCCGCTGGGGTTTCCACATTCCTATCCATGGAGTGTGATCTGAAGCCGGATAAGTACTACATCCGGCAACCAGGTCTAACAAGAGTAGGTACATAACAAGGAAGCAGTGCAGGGAATAGCGCCACGGAACCTAGCGATTTATCTTCTGACTGGTGTTAAAAACCCTGAATTACAGGGGACAGTTGAAAAAAATTCTAAAACACGGATACGTAATGCTGTGCAAAAAAACTCCTTAATGAGGCGAGCAAGTGAGAGAAGTGAAACATTATGTAAATCATGGCTTTGTGAATAAGTAACAATGGATGGCAATCAGCTAAGAGTGCGAGGAAGGAAGAGAGGGCGGAGGGTGAGTGTAATGAGGTGGGGGAGACGGAAGCCATGCACGCGAACAGTTCCTGAAAGAAAAATATCCATGCATGACGTTTCTCACAATTAATCAAGCTCACTTATTGTGAAAGCAAAATAGAGCCAATATGCGATTTAAATAGGACCAATTTACGTAATAGGCAGAATGACATGAAGCCATCGATGATCAAGCAAAGAATTCTGCTCAGGTGGCTATTCGATCTGCTAAGGTGGCTAATTAGTATTCGATCATCAGAAAATCCCTCCCCGGCCGCGGCGTTTCTGGAAGGCATCTTACTACGTACCAATAAATGCTCTCACAATTACGAATTTAACTTCATTTTCCTATCATACTACGAAGTAAAACAAAAAAAGACTTACACGATTGGGAACATTCTACGAATCCCAAACATTGAAAATTTACATTCCGTCGAGTTATTAGTCCTTGTCCAGTAAAGAAATGATGATTAACAACATTATCCTCGAGATTGAACAAAAACTGAAAACTTTTGAGTTGCATGGATTTCATAAATGTTCCTCAAAAGATGTCTAGATGCGTACCTGCTTACTTACTGTAATTTACCTCTCGAAAGTTGATCTCCCGTACATAAAACTATCGATGCATCTGAATTTTGTGATACCAATCACATTAGCCTTACAGTCTGCCATTTTAATTCAGCGTGATTTTATCACCTGTGAATGTAAGTTCGAAACAAAGGAACATATCTTTTCTCTAAAGATGAAGGAAATTTGAGGAGCACCAGTGACAAAAGATGTTTAACAGGCCAATAACTTTAAATTATTTCCTAATTGTACGTTCAGCCACGGGCCAATGGCAAGCGGGCATTTTCAGGCAAGAGTACGAAATTTGATGGCTCCATCGTCTTATGAATGATCTATGAATTATCCCTTTATAATATTTCCTAGAAAATTAAAATTAATGACTTATTCTTTATGTTCATTTACTCTTGCACATTTGATTCACTGCATAACACTTAATTAATCATTTCATATGGTTAAGTCTTTCAAAGCAGCTAGATTACATAGAAATTTCCATATTGTCATATTCACTATTGCTTTGCTCAATTTGGTTGAACTATCATCAGTGGCAAGTAGGAAACATTGAAACGGTGAAACATGAAAATGGCGAAACCTCTGAAAGCAAAATGTACCGCACAAAAGTACAAAAATTTCAAACGGAAATTATTTGAAGGAAAATTAAAAAATACCACGATATACTTAAGTATCTTTATTTTGCTATTATTTGGTACGATATCCAGTGAAAGCTAGCCTCACAATAATTGGTCTCACCTCTCGCCATCTGATTTCTGAAAGCCTTAGAGATTTTAGACACCGTTCGTGCCCTATGTGGATCCAGGGATCTATATACTACCTAGTTCACAGTTATTTAACTTCTTATCAAAGTCACCTGTGACATTAGCCTCTTAACTAACTACATGGATGAAGGCCGTTGTTACGCAAGAGAACACCGACATGAAGTTTAAATGTGGCCAGGTTAAGACGAGATAACCTGAGTGTGAGATTAAAAGGCTTTCGCATTAAAAAAGCATTACTGCGACTACAGCGCCAGAGGATATCGGAAAATTACGCTCCGGCTGAATTTAGAAATTATGAAATGCTGTAAAGCCGATGGTCATCAAAACATCTTCGTGCGTGCAATCCATGCAATTAAGGCAATTTGAATGGTTAACGTTGGAGTGTATTCAGGCCTAAAAACAAATGATAATGACTTTTTCACCACTTCTCAAGAAGCAGGCAGCGTTGCTAATCCGCGGAAGTAGATAAGATGGTAATGTTGGTGGGTTTGAGATTACGATCTCCGGCAGGAATAAGAAGGGCGTGAAAAGAAAATGTAAAATTATAAGACCGGCGCAATGTGTGCTAATTAATAATCATGCTCAGCGACGATTTTCGGGCTTGCAATTCAGCTGCACAATGCTTTAATCAATTAATTACTTTAATCAAGCAAATTACCACACCATTCGGTTCATTAAAAGAAACACTGTTTTGAAATTTACTCATTTATGACCACCGCTCATTAAACATCTTTTCTCAGAAGAGTTAAGTCATAAAACGTTTGTTTTGTCTCAACATATTTCGATGCTATATTAACTATTTATTCACAAGTTTCGTGTGCCGATTGAAAACATCTTAAACACTAGCTGAGAAACATATGCGAAAAATTCACAGTGAAAAAACAAATTCACAGTGAAGTGTGTACTAGCTGAGAAAGTTTAGATTTTCATAGAAAATTCATGGTATTATCATGTGAAGAAATCTTTGTAAGATATCAGCAAATTCAATAATTTTAGTTTTGGAAAAACAATGATGAAAACAAGACTAGAGCCATCCCATAGAAGATATGGCTTTCTGCCTCTTCGCGTCCGAATTTTGGATAAATAATTCGAATATGTAACCACCGAGGCCGATGACCTTCTTCACGTTGATAATTTTACTTTTCCTGCTTTCAAATTAATACTGCATTATTTGGCTAAAATCATTTCTTTATGAGCAAGAGGCTTGAAGAAGTATTGTGGTAACAGATCTTTTATATAACTTTTGGTAAGGTAAATTAATTGATTTCCATCCTTGAATATATCTCACTACTATTGTTGGGCAAAAAATAAAAAAAATGTTTTTCTCATAATCCTTCTTTAAATAATCTTCCTATAACACCTCTTTGATTTCCATTCAATGAACTTTGAACGCTAAAAGCACAGTTAGAGTTTTAAGACTTAAAAAAATACATCACGTTTAAATGCAATTTAAATTCATCTATTAATCGTATACATATCTGAAAAAAATTAGTGTTGGTAGATCAAGATTAACGTGTCTCGTCTCTTTGGCTATATTGAATATGTAAACGTGTTTTTTTAGAATAAACTCCTTCTAAAATATGCCACGCCGGGTAAAATGTGCATGGTCCTGAAAAACATCGTGAAATCCTTGTCGGGACAGTGCATCTGAAAAATGCGGTTCAACTCTTCAAGACACATTACGTAATATTAGGAACTCTGAAACTCTTATTCAACTCGGAGAACCTCATTCACTTAGCATGACCTCTCCTCCACACTTGAGCCTTCGTGATGGGAAGATACACCAGACTTTGACGTCAGGTGTGATCGACTTCCTTCCGAGCGCCAATTCTTATCGAGATCCCTCATTCGCGTGATGCCCTTGTGTTCACTTTCCATTCAGTTATGCCACGCTTACTCGAGGGGGAAAGCATCGCTCACTTCCTTTTTGTCTATTCTTAGCGAGCCTCCCCCGAGCTGACCTCTTTGGCTTTTTGAACTCGGAATCGTGTTTTCTGTCTCCGATTCCGTCCGCCTTGCCCCTGAGCAGCATTAAAAGGTCTGCGAGAGACGGAGAGCAAGCGGCTTCCGGTCTAACTCCTTTATCTCCATCCTGATCCTAACCCAGTGGGCACAAAGGGAGCGTAGAGACGAAGGAGGAGGAGGGGAGGGGGAGAAAAATGGCAGGCAATCGGGGAGGGGGATTAACGGTAGGGAGAAGGTCATGTGAGAGAACCACACACTACGACTGCGACGGGGGGATGGTTCTCGGGAGGAGACTCGGAAAAGAAAGAATAGGCAGCGACATTCTCTCTCGTGCGACTCGGGAAAATAAATGGGTGCATTATTTAAAAAAAACCACTCACGCCAATCATACCCGCTACTCGACCAAATGCTAGTAGTGCTAACCTCAAAGATGCATGGAATGAAACTTTGTCTTTCTAATTCGGTAAACTATACCGTACCCTTTTGTGGCAAGGGCCAGCCGGAAAACAACCATTTGAAAGCGAGGTGAGGATTCACTCGCTTTAAAAAGGTGCGGTCGAATCGCTTTTCTGATTATGACCGATATTTTAAAAGAACGTGCTCGATATCAATTTCCTCTGTAAAAATGAAAGCGGATGGATTATTTGGTTCTGTGCTCCGTACAGGAACGCGTCGAAGTGGAGTATTGGAAATGCGGAGGATGTTAACGGAGTGTAGAGGAAGACGAGGAAATCGTTGGAATTCCCTTTAGTGTAACTTCGTGCGCTGAATTTTTTGTGCCTCCTGAGATTTCCCGCGAAGGGAGATAAGTAACAACGCCACAGGCGAGTGATGGAATAAGTGAGATGCCTTTTGAGTTCTTCGCACTTACCTATTAAAAAAACAATTCCAATGACTTTTTATGACAACAACAATTCCAATGACTTCAGGCAATCCTAATGGATGAATTGAACTGATCCATGAAAAATAGTCCATGAAATATAGTCAAAGAATATAAATGCGAAATAGCCCTAATAAGAGAAAAATGTAAATAGAAATATGTGTAGTTAGCCTTTACGATTTAACGGAATACAGAATTTTGCCAGTATAAAAAATTCACAGTTTATATAATTTACTACTGCATTATAATTTGGTTAAATTTATTAGTTCGCTAGCTTTTTGTTATTTTTTTATGAGTTATGCATTCTAGTAAAATGATACATCGCTGGATTTATTTAAGTCCGGGACGTAGAATTAATTGCCATCAGGAAGCTGTGGGTAAGGGTACTTACATAGGCTATGCTGACAGCGAGACGTGATTCCTAGAGACCGTATGCACGGTGGCTTCTTTCAATGGAATAATAGTGGATCTCATAGCACACCACCCATTTAAAGAAAGCAAATCCATTGCCACCTTTCAAATAAAAGGAGGAGAAAAACAGCATTCACTGACGTCTCATTCACACTTCAAAGCTTATTCCTGCACAACGAGGAGCACCATCGTCGTCATCATTTATGTGCTTTTTTTTCAAACTTTTTCTCCATGGCTTATAACCATTCTTTTCAAAAGAGGCGACGTTTATGCGCCGTCTGATATAGATTCCTAATAAGAGAGCTCCCAATATGGAGTATCAATTCGCTTCAACGATCGGCCGAACGACGGAGGAGGAGGAAGTGACAAAGCATTAAGAGGAGAATGGAAATGAGTCCGGCAGTAAGACCTGTGGGAAGACGTGGAGTGTGGAGGGAAGGGCGAAGAGGCGAGGGGTGGCAAGTTAGGAGGAATGGAGTTGCGGAATTAGGATGCGGAAAGGAGTTGATTAACGATGGGCAGAGCGGGGAGACGGCGGGGGATTAGGAGGGACGCTGCAGTCACAAACGGATGGATCGGGAGTCACTCACGGCTACATTTCAACGCTTGGCGGCGAGTGGCATTCCCCTGGGCACGGCTGAGCGCTTCATTATGAAAGGGAAAGAGTTAATCATTCCACGAGCGGAATTAATATCTACCCGAAAATCTTCACGCCATCATTGCCATCCAGATCGCGGATGTTTTACTTCCCGACCTTATTCCAAAAAGAATCGTGGATACTTTCAAATTTCATCGCTGTTATTTACAATCAGTCACCCTTAAAAATTATTTCCGCGAATGACAATTATTTTTCTCTAATTGGACCGGGATGAGTTGCGGTTAGCTTCTTTAATAATGCTCTCCCAACGGTCATGACAAGAAATATTCGCAGGTGGTGTGGCTCGGTTCTGCCAAGTCCCAATAGCTAAGCATGAGATAGCGAGCTTGAATTATGCACATGAATTGCTTGATTTTCATAAAATTATCCATTCATTGTTTCTATGATGATCCATAGCTATTTAAAATACGTAAATCAAGATTGCTAACTGATATAGTCCTTCCCCTCCCAAACATTTGTAAAACTACGTTCACACACCCCACCGCTAGAAAACACACGGGCTTTTGTTCCACCTGTCATATTACTACCGATTATAATGAAAAAATCTCTTTTTACTCAATTTCAGATTCTTTTGAATAGCGGTATAGATTACCAAAATAAACCAATAGGAAATTCGCGAATGCACCAACATTTTTTTGAATCTACTAAGCAAAAAATTATGTTTTAAGCATAGGAAACACTATATATATATATGACACTGCCTTACTATACGCGGGCTATTATATTATATTCTAAGCCAGTATACACAAGCCATGTAGCTCGGATTCAACGTAGGAGTGAGGTCAAATGTATGCTGAAAGTTTGCACTAAATGCACAAAGCATTATCTCTCAAAATCACCCGAGTCTTTTGATCCGTAGAAGTGATATTAAGACTATGTCATATACCTACTGTTCTCGTTCAGAT